>APFE031358029.1:30018-84777 GCA_000404065.3 Pinus taeda
TGTAAGTGGTGAACCCGCAATTAATGAAGGGACCACAGTTAGTTGCAAATGGGCGGTAGTATTAAATAAAGGGTAAATCGGCGGTAGTATTAGATAGATGGTATTAATAAAAACCACGGTATTGGCCCGTGGTATTGCATGTATGAGTCATATATAAAGGATAGAGACTCCCTGCGAGGAGTATCGTGTCTTGTTTTGTAATCGAGCTCTGCTCTATTGGAGGTTGCCCCCTCGAAGAGGCCTGTGAACATTTCTCTCTGAGTAATAAAATCATTGCTATTCTGTGTTCTGGGTATATTTTCTTCGCATATTCTGTGTTCTGGGTATCTTTCTTCGCATATTCTCTGTTCGGTATTACTTTGCAGGTTAAGAAGCATAACAAGTGGTATCAGAGCTGCGGGACTGATGTCTGTTTCTGCTGCACTCGCTGATCTGGAATAGATGATGTGTGATCCCCCGAGAGAAAGGGAACTATGGTCTTGAGGAGTGTCAGGTGCTACAGATCGCAATATACATAAGGGTCTAATAGTGTTACTCGGCCCAATGTTTCAGGGCTCTAACTAAGGAGGATCGACCGTACCCTTAGCCGCACAACCCGACTACCCTATCTTACGGGCAAGTAATCTCTCCGAGTGCTATTCTCGGTGTACTGTAGCCACAAGACGGCCGAAGTTTTATCTATGGCGAGGCTTCAAGGTAGCTATGGGGCTTCCTATATACCCAGAGGGTACGTGGAAGACAGTCCGTGCGCGGTTCTGTCTAATGCGCTACTACTCGAAGGGGTACCCACAGGGGTTACAAGGGATTCCAACAGACGTGACCACCTCTTGTATTTCCTACGCGCATGCCTCCCCAAATCCGCAGGTTTATGCGCTCAACGACAGATCCCTTGGTTTAAAGACGTCGGAACACGTCTCTAGCCAAAAAAAAAAAAATTGCTAAGAAATGGAGATCCCACCGGCCCTATAAAGTGCTCTGATACCACTTGTTATGCTCTTAACCTGCAAAAGATACCCAGAATACAGAATATGCGAAGAAAAGATACCCAGAACACAGAATAGCAATGAATTTATTATTCAGAGAGTAATGTTCACTTGCCTCTTCGAGGGGGAAACCTCCAATAGAGCAGAGCTAGATTACAAAATAAGACATGATGCTCCTCGCAGGGAGTTTCTATCCTTTATATATGACTCCTACGTGCAATACCACGGGCCAATACCGTGTATTATAATACCATCTATCTAATACTACGGCCCATTTGCAACTAACTGTGGTTCCGTTATTAATTGCGGATTAACCACTTACAATTATTAATATGGGCTTTATTGACTCTTGACTATGACGTGATCCCATTACATAAATAAGGGGGTTAGGGTGGGACCCTAACACAACCAAGTGAGTCTAAGATAGATGCACTATCTTAAGACCACTTGCTCATGTATTTAAATGTATTATTAAATTATTTGAATAAGAGAGAATTACATGAGCATGAGAGACCAGTTTGTCTTTTGTGTGTTGTTGGTTTGATTATTGTGTGTTAATTTGTTGTGTGTTTAATATGGCTGAGTGGTTTCTTCATGTGGTAGCAGAGCCTGATTGAAAGTGGCATGAGACTAATCAAGCTATTGAGGGAGTATTGGCAAGAAAAAACAAATATTTGTGCATCGACCGCCTTCCATAATGCGAAATCAAAGCAGTGGAAGGCCTGCTAAAAAAAAAATCGGCGAATTAGTTTCAGTTTGAGCGAAAACAACTCTTTTAAGTGCCAGTTTGATCGCTTTGATGGCTATTGAATGAGAGCTGCGTGGAGATGATTCCTTGAGGATTATTCATTTGGAGAGGGACGAATCAGTGGATTTACCAGCACTTGAGTGCAAAGGTATCTTCAAGCCAAGAGCTAAGTTTATTCCTACGTAGAAATCATATATGTTGAGATTTCTTTGTGTTATATTTTGAATTTTTTCTACATGAAAGGATGAGGCAGGAAGATTATGTTAAGTTGTTGAAAGCCTGTGGAGAAGAGAGTGCCCTACGTGTGCACCTAAAAGTTGGAGTTGTATTGGGATCTATTGGTTGTGTTAGGTGATCTATGTAAGCCTGGAGTCTAGATCGATTGTTCATTAAGATATGCACAAATCAAGGGCATGGTGGACAGTTTATAGTTGGGTTTAGTAAAAGCAGGATTTGAGCCTTGAAGGATTAGAAGTCCACAATTTTAATTCTGAGATACACAGCTCGATAGTATCAGCAGTTTCTGTAAATCAGTGAATTTGAGCAATGTTTTGTTTCTTGCACGTTTCTTGCACCCACGGACCAGGTTACTCGCTGCCTTCAATTTAAAAGGCCATAGAATTCTTTGGTATTCTAAGACAGAAGTCCAAAAAAAATATTTTTCTCCGCACTCTCATTAACCTAGCAGTGGCTATGATGCGGGGGATGCATCGATAACATTTGGCCCAAGCGAGGGGTTGATAATACCTGGTTATCGTCATTACGATGGCATCCTCGCGCGCGTACACTGCCTCCTACAAGGCGTTCCACCCCTACTCATTCTGGAGGCTCCCCTCTGCCCCGGAAACCATCAACATCTCCACGGCTGTACAAACTGATCTAGATTTTAGTTCTTTGTTTTGGTAAAGATTTCGACTATATTTATGACATTTAACCTTACCAACAATCTGTGCTTTGTTTAAATTCATACGCTACCAAATTCATGATAGAGCATTTCATCCTCCCTCTGATATATCTCCCACAACTTTTCATCGGGATCTTTTGCAGTGCCATCCTCAGGCATAACTTTGAAATCTAGATGAAGAGGAAGCTCTGCTACATGAAATTTGCGATCTGTAGATTTAGCTTTTCTAGACACGTATCCAGTAGCTACTCCACATCATCATCAAGTGGGCCTCCCATCCTCTTCTCCATTTCCTCCTCGTCCTTCTTCAGCCACAATATCGTGTGGAATCTCTGGCGCATGATCCTGAACTCCTTTGCCAACCTTTCCACATTGTAAACCTCGGGATTCTACTTGTGCAGTTTCTACATCTCTTGATTCTCCGAGTCCTTCTTGCGTTTCTTGCTTCCCGAGTGCTTAGACCTAAAACTCTTAGAAGTTCCACAAATAAGGCAGCCACCTCTTCAATAGTCCCAGTGTGACTTTCTATCCAATGGAGCAGTGAATGCAATGGATCAATCATTTTCACGATAGTAAATTCAAATCTCTTCCTTGTGCCTAAAAGTGCCACAGAGAGGTTCCCCGCAAAATTATTCGACTCATATTCGCACCAGATTATCTTGTATTGCAAAGGAGAAATCAAGGAGAAAGGTAAGAATTCAGAGGGACCCATTGTTGTTGCCCACACCTGTCGCTCACTCAACTACACAAGAACTCTGGATTCAGTGCATGATAAGAATGGTATGCCCGGCCACAAATGTTTGAACAATCTCAGCCTCAAGAATGGTATCCACATTATCTCTTATCTCTTGAACCAAACCAATACAAGTGGAAATTGACAGAAAACGGCTTAATCTGGAACGTGGAACCTGCAAGTAGCATTGGAAAGGTATTTTTTGCTTGAACTATTCTGATTTTAATGCATGCGCTTCTTCAATTATTGGTCCTCCTCTATCATGCAAAGTAAATCTCCAAAGTCTGACTTTTCAAAATAGTCTTCTCTCCATATTTTAATGGAGTATATTTTCTACATATAAATTTATTTATTTGGTGGCGGGATTATTTAAAAAAAAAAAAAAAAAGAGTAAAAAAAAATATATTAAAGTGCTTTAAGGATATTTGAAACATATTGGAGTGATAAGTTTATTTTTTGTTAAAGTAATGTTTTCCCTCCAACACCTGCGGTAGAAACCAGCAATCCCATCAAACTCCAATGTCTAGATAAGGTGATATCCATAGTGGATTTTGTAGTATGCCTCAAAGGATATAAGTGTCAATCTCTTTGAAGTGTTTTTGGAAGTCATAAAGGGATGTTTTTGTAATGGAGTGATAAGGTGTGCCTTTTGATTTGTAAATTTTTGGAGTGATAAGTGAAGATATTTAAAAAGGGAAGCTCATTGTTGTATTTTGAAGAAAGTTTTTTAGCAGAGTCTACTTTTATTTTTGAAGACAAGTTGCTTCAAGGGGCTATGAGCTTGGCATTCTCATTGTTGGATAAATTTCATTCATGATGTTGTGAAGGTGAAGGTTAATAAAAACATATCTTTTTGTGGTGATCGTGTCCAAGATCTGCCCAAAATTGAATAAGGGGATCATAGATACACTATGTGTCGTGAATGTGTTTGCATGGTTTGTGTTGCATTCATTAAAAGCTTTCTTTGTCATCTGTTTACACAAACTAAATGGGCATAAGAAATGCTTAAGTATAAGCATACTCGATCAAGCTCCTGAAATCAACACTCTTGTAATCACTTAAGTTCATAAACACAAAGCGTCACATCATCGACTTGATAAAAGCAATTTTATACAACAACATTCCACAAACAGCTAATTCATGCCATCATGTTAAGGATGCTACACACTCAAGCATTTCAAGTCCAAACGACATCAACATCATCAACACTTTTTGTTTCACTTGCAAATAAACCTGTTTTAAACTAAATTATCTGGGTGCATTTTTGGTTGTAACCAACACCCTCATGTGATTTGTTACAGTGCATACATTAAGTCAAGTCAATTGTCACTTGAACATTTATCATTTGGGTGCATTTTTGGTAGTGTTCGACACCCTTCCCTTTTTTAAAATCAGCAGATTCAGTGAGTACATTCAAGAAAGCACAAAGTGTCATACAAACAACCAAGCAAGCGAGCGTGTCAAGCAACCAAATAAAGTACAACAATTCAATGCACAATAAGCGAGCCTGTGTAAAGTTCATTAAAGCATTCATAACATTTCATTCAAGCAAAGCGATCATCATCAAGCAATCATCATCAAGCAAGCGTACAATTAGCAGTTCAAGCAAGTGTTTAAAGCATCAACAATAAGCAACAATTCAAGTGAGCCTGAATTCAAAGTCAACAAACTAACCTGGCGACACACATTCAACTGTCCCAAATTCTTACCAATTTGATTTTATCATCAGCTGGCGACATGGTGAACATCAGCAAAACAACTCTTGCTGAAATTCAAGTGCACATTCAACATGCACATGAAATGATTGAGTTCCTTCAACTGGAGTCACAACTGCAAAGCAATGAGTTGCAAGAGAAGCGTGTTGCTTCCAAGTATTTGACCAATCCAGAGACAATTGATCATTCGACTTCATTCATCCAGCCAGCTTCAAGTGTTGAATTTGTTCCAATTCAACTTGCTTCCAAACCCATCATTAAGCCATGGGAAGAAATTCAAAGTAATCAAAATCGACGTGGCTTAGGATATGTCGAAGATGACAACAACTTACATATCCCTGATTATTCAAAGCCCATTCAGTTCGTCAGTGCCGGATTACTTGAACATATCACCTCAGCAAGTTCTCCGCAAGTTGCAGACAGACATCAATGCACACAAACTGAAAGCGCAGACAAACAAAAATGCATGCAAACTCAAGTTGCATACAAACAGAAATGTTCTCATTGTCAAAGAACTGATCATCTAGAAGATCAATGTTTTGATCTCCATTATTGTCACCATTGTGGCAAGTAGAATCATTCATCAGAGAAATGTTGCAAAAGTGACCAACCTGCTAGATTAAAGATAAATTATTCATGGATTGATCCATGGGAATGATCATCCACATCCAGAAGATTGTACAAGTTTTACAATTGGATTCACTCACACATATTGCAGCCAACAGTCAAATGAAGATGGTACTCTCGTGCAGTTGAACAGGGGAGTACAACAGTGAAATACTCCTACACCTACAGGTGGGAGTTCATATATATTTTGGAGAAGATTGCCTCTCCTTTCAGGTGACAAAAGGGGGGAAATGTCAATGAAATTTACAAGTGGTTGTCAGATTGAAAGTATCAACAACATCAGTGAAGCAGCCAGTGGGCATCTCCATCAGCTAGTGGGCGATCATCATCAGCAGATACGCCAGTGGGCATTCATCAAATTGTGTCAATGGACATCGGATGTTGTTTTCAAGCAAAGGACAGTTGGATCCTTTTGTGGCTTGGCACATGATGGATTTGTCAAGTGACATTTAGAGATGAATCAGACATGCAACTGATTTATGTTCTCTTCAGATTTGAGTTTTTTTCAGCATCCATCTTTGGTGTTTTTTTAGGAAAATGTTTTTTGAGGATCAACTTAAGAACTTGGAAGATGGTTCCTTGTTCATTTGGATTTAACATTGAGAGGGGGAATCTTAGCCTCACTCTCTTGATAATCAATTAATAAATCCAAATATTAAATTAAATCATGAGAATTCCTCAAACCAAGGATTCTAGTTTGGATGAGAGATTCTCTCCAACTGGATCTCCTAAATTAGCGTGTAAGTTGAGAAATTGTCTCAACCAAGTGAGTCTGATATAGACGCACTATATTAAGACCACTTGCTCAAGTATTTAAATGTATTATTAAATTATTTGAATAAGAGAGAATTACATGAGCATGAGAGACCAGTTTGTCTTTTGTGTGTTGTTGGTTTGATTATTGTGTGTTAATTTGTTGTGTGTTTAATATGGTTGAGTGGTTTCTTCACACATATTGTTGGGATCCATGACCATTCACTTAGGCCTAAAAGCCATGTCACTTGCATGCATTGAGGATTAGCCTCATTCATCTCTTCTTCACTTATTAGTTACCAACCCCACTCCCAGGCCACCTCAATTATTTGCGACAGATCAAGTCGAATGCACTTCTGAATTCTATATTTTTCCTATCATCCCTCCATACAACATAGCTCATTTTTGTCACTTCATTCGCCTCATCAATCCCACATCGAGACCAACTAATGGGGCCCCTACGCTCCACACAAAACGCCTTACCTCCATGATTATGCAGGTCATTATTTTCATGGGGCACCCGTCTCCATGTATGTGCATCCCAACCCACCTTTACATTCTTTTGGAAAGTGTACAAATGTTTTTTTTAGGAAAATGGTTCCCACCCATATTTTCACGTCTTGTACCTGGCGACAATCCCTATTCGCCCCTAGTTGGAGCTCGCTGATCATCACCCCATCCATTTATCATTCACCACACCAGTCAAAGCATGTTCACACCTACTCTGGATGTCCTACCGACTCCAGGGACTCCACCCCCAGAAGAATTGTTCAATTGTCACCACTCACATTACAGCTCCAACATAAAGTAGTTGGTTATATCCATTCATATTGTTTGTCTTCATTATCATGCCTTGTTGAACAACAATATTATAGTCATCTTTATCCGTCATGATTCCATGAATCAACATTTTGGGCGATTGTCATTTTTTTCCTATCGAATTCAAAACCCATATTCCAGGATCGAAGCAGTAGCTTGGGTGCTCCCCCCCTTATGGTACATCCTTGGGTGGCACAATGGGAATCACTATCGCCCATTGATGTCATTAGTTTCCCTGACATTCAACACTAACATAATTTTTTCATGTCAGGGTAATATCATACATTGTGACCGTTGCAGTTCTCTCATTTAGTGGAAGACCCATCCATTACTTAGAATCTCATTCAGCAGTGCTTACATTTTGATGCATGGAATGTACCCAGAGTCGAAGACCCATGCATCCATGACCACCTCACTCAGCAGTGCTTCACCTTTTTGATGCATGGGGGCACCTAATTCAGTTTATTTGTTAGAAGTTCCCTTGAGGGCATAAATAAGTATCATCACCATCCATCAACATGTCAGCCACTACAGCATTAAATTGACATGAATATTTCCTCTGTGATTGTATACTTAGTCACTAGTCATCATAATGAGCATGGGACATGCTTGCTTTGTATAGCCGCTTTTTTCATAACATGGTTATCTTTATCCTCAGTCAAGGTTTTTCCCTACTCATCTCCGCAAAAAGTTATTTTTTCCCTCAAGAAGTTGATCAGATTCTCAATGAACATAGAAGAACGAGACGTATTTTGGCTATATGTTTGCACCTAACCTCATACATCAAGGGGAAATTGTTAACATGGAAAAATTGTACACACATTTGTACAATCCAGACAGAACCCAAAGTCGTCCAGTAGAGCGTACAAGTGAATACTTTCCAGCTGAAGACATCATAAAAAACAAAAATCAAAGTTTTCCAAAGGTCTCAAGTATAAAATTGAACCATGTAGCCTATCCAAAGGTTAAAATTGACGACCACGCGACTTTTTCTTTGATAGTCATGTGGTCAAAGAAAAGTTTGACTCAGCAATTTGAGACCACTTCACACACTTGGAAGATGAGATTCCCTGACATGTTCTAGTCAAGGAAAATCGAATTCGAGTTTCCCTAAAGATATGCAACCCCCAAA
This sequence comes from Pinus taeda, assembly GCA_000404065.3. Classification (NCBI taxonomy): domain Eukaryota; kingdom Viridiplantae; phylum Streptophyta; class Pinopsida; order Pinales; family Pinaceae; genus Pinus; species Pinus taeda. The sequence goes on from APFE031358029.1 coordinate 38,433, forward strand.
GGATCTTCTTGTCCTACTCATGAGTCATTTTTTCATTAATGGACCAAGAGAGGGAAGAGGGATTCAAAATTCTATATAAACAATCCATTGGAAGACCAAAGAGAAAGCAATGTTATGTTGGAAAAATTGTTCCCAAGAAATCCTGCATTCCATTGTTGAAGAAGAAAGAGAGCATTATTACGTTGGCCAATTTGTTTCTCAAAAATCCAACATTCTAGTGTGGAGAGGATTTCACCATTAATTGAGCCTTGATACTTAGTTGAGAGAGAAGAGAAGCTTGCAAAGAGAGTGAAGAAAGGAACCTCCTTGTTGAGGATTTTGAGCACCATTGCTCAAAGAATTACCTCCAAGTTTTTAGTATTCATCTATTTTATTCATCTTCTACTTTCAATAGTCCATTTTCCATTACTTTATTGATTTGTTTGCTTCAACAAACATTAATGATGTGTTTTTTTCTTAGTTTTTAGTTTCTATTGTATATGCATTGTCTTAACCATTTACAATGCTTTATTTAATCATGTTTGTCCACTAACAACAACCAATTCTTTATGTGATTTCTTTGAAGGGAAAGACTAACTGCTAAGATGGTGTCTTTTGGTACCCCATTGCTACAAAAACACTACCACACTGTGTTTGGTGCTTGTTGATTTCCAAGATGTAGGCAACATTCACTAGGTGTGCAGATGTGTAGCTATCTGTGACCATCAGTTATCGTGACAAGTAATGATATTATTGGCAATGTTTTAAGTGTAAATAATATTTATGTTCATATTTCTGAATATGCTTCAAAAACTAGGCATATGTGTGAAAGTGCGGAAGAACTGTGTTGTGCGAAGGAAGATTTTAATGTGTGGATCGCCCTACTTAGCACAAAAGGCTTATATTGTTAATAATTTAATATTAAATAATGTATATTTTCTCAATAATATTGTCTATGCTTAGATTATTGATAATATTTTACTTGAAAATAATGCATACTATTGTTATTCAATTGATTATATATTTTAGTATTAAAAATGCATGCTTTATTCTTATATTATTAATACTATTTTAGTTGTAAATAATGTGTATGTGCATATTTCTAAATATGTTTCAAATTAAGCATTTGTGTGGAAGTGTGAAAGAAGTCCATTGTACGGACAAAGCTTTCAATGTGCGGTTCGCCGCACTTGGCACTAAAGGCTTTTATTGCTAATAATTTAGTATTAAAGAATGCATATTTCTTTTTCGCAATAGCACCAACGCAAACGTTGGACTTCTACGATATTGTTGCTAATATTTTAATAAGGGCTTTTATTGCTAAAATTTTAGTATTAAACAATGCATATTTATTTTTCGCAATAGTACCAAAGTAAACGCTAGACTAATACAATATTTTGCTAATATTTTAGTGGAATCTATATTTCGTCCACATTTTTTCCATACACGCTATATATGGACACTCTTGCTCAATTAGTTTCCCATACATAGTTCGTACTCTTCATAGTAAAAGCTCAGCACAACGAAACATAATCATATTCATCGTTTTCCCGCACATACCCTGTCTCTCGTAAACATTTATATGATATACGATCTAGGAATTGCAAAATTATCTTTGCACAACCAAATATTAAGTGAAGATTTGTTCGGGAAATCAACAAATATATCTCATGTTTTGCACAGTCAAATCTCTGCGCTATGAATCATAATAATAATACCATTTTAGCATTAATGTTTTAACATTAACTTCCCTATACACCTGTCATTTGAAATATATGTTGACGTATATGATATTATTGGCGATATCCGTATTTCCTAATATCTTTTTGTATTTGTGCAGTGAGGTTTGTATTTGCTCCAGACTGCTTGCTTCACACAACGACGACTGCACAATTTTTTTTGTATGCGTTATATCTGGACATGTAGCTCTATTATGCGGAGAGGTCCGCATTCCGTCTACTAAAGGATTTTATTGCTAATATTTTAGTAAGCAATTGATGTATACAATATTTTTGGTGATATTCATGTTTCTGAATATCTTTTTTGTATTTTTGCGGAGAGGTTTGTATTTTTTCCACATTGATTGTTCTGCATCATTTGCTCCACACAACGACAATTGCACAGCTTCTTTTGTACACGTTATATCTAGACATGTAACTCTATTGTGCAGAGAGATCCACATTTCATCCATTAAAGTCTTTTATTGCCAATATTTTAGTAAGTAATTGACGTATACAATATTATTGGTGATATTTATATTTCCGAATAATTTTTTGTATTTTTGTGGAGAGATTTATATTTCAACTATATTTTTGTCTCAACCCATGATTGTTCCGCATAATGACAACTGCAACAGTTCTTCTGTACACGATATATCTGGATACGTAACTCTATTCTGCAGGAAGGTCTATGTTCCATTCACATCTCTATCTCATCTATTTCGTCCACTAAAGGCTTTTATTGCTAATATTTTAGTAAGCGATTAACATATAGGATGTTATTGGTGATATTCGCATTTATAAATATCTTTTTGTATTTGCGCGAAGATATTTGTATTTCATCGACATTACTTCTTCCACGCTGCTTACTCTGCACAACGACAATTGCACAACTTCTCTTATACATGTTATATCTCGACACATAACTCTATTGTGAAGAGAGCTATGCATTTCGTTTGCTAATACGCAATTGCTCTTCAGCACATACTACGTACTCCGCAAATAAAATCTTCGCCCAATGAAAGATAATAATATTCTTAGTTCTCCTACACATATATTGTTATCTGTAAACATTCATACAATATACAATCTAGAAATTTATAAAAGTGTTTCCGCATTTGTTCTTTTCATAGGTTATGCACACAGAAAACCACCTCTGCACAATTACTTCCATACTCAACAATGCCATTCGATTAGTAATTAACATTTGAAATTGTTATTAAATGAATTAATAGACATTTTCTAACTACACACTTGTTTTATTGATCACTTAGTAGGCAGGTATGTATTGCTACGTTTCTACATCCATCCTTGTCACATGTTCCGCACATTGTCTATTCGCACAAGAAATGTTGCATAAACTTATTTTTTCTCTTCAACAAACTTGATCACTACAATAAAGGTACTTAACATTTGTTTTTTTACTATGTAATGAGAAATGACATTCATATTATCAACAACATTTCATTGGCAATTCAATTCAGTATATACAAATTATCAATTCACAATGTTATACGATTTTGCATTATTTCAAAGCATTAAAATATTAAACATAAAATCATGATTTTTAAAGCATTAAAATATTAAAGTTAATGTGCAATCTCAAAATTAATACAAAGTATAACTCTTTGAAGCTTTGGTTATTATTTTGAAAGTATTAAAATATTAATCTTAATGTATAAATTGTTATTAGTTGATTTAACTGAAAAAAACGAGAATGTTTATTCAAATTCGTAACTGCAACAAGTCTAATGTTCATTCTTATTACTAGTCTAATGTTCACATTTGTTTGCCAATAGTCTAATGTCAATATGATTCCTATGGATTTTAATAGGTAAAGCTTGTACAATTGTGGTTGTGTGGACGAAGCACATGGTTGTTCAAAGGTGGTTGGACGAAGGAAGCGTGTATGAAAGAAGCATGTGCGGAGGAAGCTACGTGGAGACTGGAGTGAATCAATTAATTCAATATTGTATATAGATTTTATCCTAAAATGTAGTGTTTAATTATGCAACAGAACAACCTTTGGGCATAAGCACAAATGTCACTCAACACTTTTTGCAGGCTGACTACGATTTCCGCACTTCAGCAAAATAGAATTGTGCATTATGTTATGATTTGTTCTACTAAACAATAAAATACAGTAATACAACAACTAACTGCCACGTGCCAACTAGATGCATCTCATTTTTGGTGTTATTTTCCAATTTTATTTTACATGTAAGATTCCTGCGGAAGACGACGTGTAGAGCTGGCTATGCAGAGGAAGTGTGTGCAGAGAACAAATGCTCACTATGCAAAAATATTTGCGCGGGGAAAATCAATTAATAAGAAGTAGACGTTGGGAATATGTTGCATCATATCTACTCAGTATATTCATTATATTAGTGAAATTCTTATCAGTATTTTGTGTAAACTCAAATGTCAATGATTGGTCAAAGGGTGTTATCCAATGTGGTTGTCATTGTTGTTTTAATAATGAGAAGTGTGACAAAATGTGGACCCGTCTTAATTAGCTACAAAGGCAAGAGGATATGCATTATTTATTACTAAGAGTAGAAGTTGCCTCGGTCTCATTGCGAGCAACAAATATGCATTGTTTAATACTAAAATATTAACAATAAAAAGGCCTTTAGTGCAAAGTGCGGTGTTCCACACATTGAAAGCTTCCTCCACACTATAGACTTCTTATGCACTTATGGAGAAATGCCTTATTTGAAACATATTCGGAGATATGAACATAAGTATAAAGACTTGTTTATAGTTATCTTTTCATAAAATAGGCATATAAGTGGAACTATGAATTAAGTGAATTGTGCGAAGGAAGATTTGAACATTTCATTATCAGAATCTCTATACTCCACACAAAACGTTGTTTGCAAAAATCTCTGTCCCTACTCTGGATAAATTTAAAAATATGATGATAGTGAACATTATTTATGTTTCATGACAAAACGAACTATTCTTATGCTTCATGTATTAGCACATCTGTATCAATAACATAATACAAATGCTCAAAACATAAGTCTGTAACATTAAGTAATGCAATCACAGTAACAATAACAATATCGGGTTTCAAATTTCAATCATCATGGCTATAGTTGAAATAAATAAACAACATATGAATGCAAAGAAGATCAGATGCTAAGAATTAGGAACTCTGATTCTCGACGTGAATTACTTGTATCAGTAATGAAAATGCTCAATGGCTCAATTCATTAGCTCATTCACTCCGTTATTATCGAAACTTCTCTTTAAGTACTTGCTTCTGCATCCAATATGTGAACTGCAATATGCAAAAACAGAGTTGCAAAAGAAAGCAAGCAACTAGATTCAACAAATAGACTATGTGACATCAATAAAATTAACAAATCACAATGATTGAATACTAGTAAAAAGAAAACAAATATGCAAAGATTTAAGGATAGTTGCAATTTGTGAAAGAATAGAGGCTAATTGTTTGACTATTAGTTGCCTCCTTAATGCATGACCTCTTAAACCAATGCCTTCAACTTAGTCTGAATGAATTCTTTCATTGGTGCCATTGTAATCTCTAGCATCGCATGTTGATCAAATAAAAAAAATTCGATTTCCATTGCCTCCTCTTATAACTAAACAATTAAAAGATTTCTTGTTATTAATACTAACAAAGTCAACTACCCATTTGTCAAATTATTTTGTAGTAAAATAAGTTATAACATTAAACGACTCTGCCATTGATTGTTTTCTCTTGTCCAGCTCCAATGTTAGCATATCTTTTGCAATCAATTCATAATTTCATATAATGCATGGACTGTCTAGATCTTTAACAATTTGCATGGTCTTTAGAAACACAACACTTCTTATATTCTTTATTCTCTTACATTAAAAAATAATGTTTTCTAGTGTACTGATTCTTTTGGACCATCCAACTTTGATTTGCCTCATTCATTATAATTTGGCAGTTCTTTGTTTTTCTTGTCCAAGTTAGACAAAAATTCAAGCTTTTGACCAAAAGCGAGTAAGTCATTATTGACGAAATGCTTATCTTCGGTAACATTATTTATGAGCAAATCAACAAATCAGTTGATTTGTTGTGTTAACTGTAGCAGAACAGAAACTATCTAAAACACATGATCAATGATTTCTAATCTCTAGCATATATTATTGACTATATGTCATTTGACTGCATTAATCAATTATAATGTTCCAATATATCCATGAGATGTGCTAGTAGTGGGAATTGGGAATTGTTGAGTTTCTATTTTGAATGGATTTTGTTGTACCTGTAATACTTTCTTGTATTTCTGTCAAATGGTCCTTTTTTCCATCCCTGATCAACAAGGAAGAGGTGTAGTCTTGGTCTTTAAAAGGAAAATCAAAAGGGAAAGGCAACATATCGAATGACGATTTCAGAGAAGGTTCAGCATATCAGGGGTCTATATCAGATGGGAGACCAAAAAATTTGGAAGCCGAAATTTAGAGGAGAGCCGAAAAGGAAAGTGTCAAAATATCGGAGGTCGAAATGAAAATCGGAGTGTTGAAATTTGAGAGTTGGTCACATCGGAACCCGGTATCAGAACAATGGGAAGGAAGGTATATCGGGGCCCAATACCAGAAGGCTAAACATCAGAGTAGAGGGAACATTAAAACCCGAATCTCGGATGGTATCATTTCACTACATTGGAGATCGGGACCTCGCAACCCTTTAAAAAATAATTCTTTATAAGCGTCAACATTGATGAGAAGGGGAAATACAAAGGAAATTGTTGAAAATTTGAGGACCCGAGGGACCCTTTCTCTCTCCTCAAGACAAGACACATGGCAGCAAATAATTTTTCCTAGGATTTGACGAGGCAGATGATGTCAACTTGATGTGGTCGTACGGTGGACATATGGCGGTCAATTTTAGCAATTTTTAGGGCCTAATGGGGCAAATCTAGGTGACACTTGTCACCACTAAGGAGGCTCTATGTGGAGATGATGATGACATAGTGATGTCATTTTGGAGGGGAGATAAACCAAAACTTCTTTATAAAGCTTTCTCGAAAGTGTTCCGATGAGAGGGGCTCCAATGTTACCTCACACTAGGTCATGATTACTCAAAAGAACTGAGGACTTAGGGTGGGTAAAGCACCTAAGAGCTAAGAAGGAATATCATAGCAAGGAGATATCAAAAACTTTGTTCTAATTTCATTTTGAAAAGGGTACGATAATGAGGAGATCTGATGTTATGTGGCACTTGGTCATAAGCATTCAAAGAACCAAGGGAAAAGCACGAATACCAAAGGGATATGGGATCCCAATAGGAACCTGAAGATTTTAGAAACCAAGCGTTGAGCCTACATTCACAACACTCGATACTATAGGGGAGAAATAGTAAGGGGGCTAAATTCAAAAGGGGGTGAATTCATCGGAACTCTCTGAATTCGTAAGACTTTTCTAAAGAAAGTTACAATGAAGGAAGGCTTTGATATTACATACCCCCCAAGTGTTATACTAATGGTCACATGTGGTGGTTCTATGTCATATGAACAATAAGAAGCTAAGCATGGGAGGGCTCGAGGCATCAGAAATTTGGGTTTTCGTAATGACATTTTAATTAAAGTTATAATGTGCCTCGGCTCTAAAATTACACCATGGAAGTGTTAAGAGATGTATTGGGCTCTTATAGCGTACCACAGAGGAGATAAATGGATGGATGGTTCAGAAGCTAGTTCACGGGGCACCTTCAATGCCACCACGCCTGATCACAGCTAGTTCCAAGAGGGGAAGTTTCAAGATGTTAATGGGGAAAGTGACAGGCGAACTTGTTTTTCTTTGGTTCTCCCTATAAAAATAGGGAGGAAACTCATTAAAAGGGTTCCAAAATTCTGCTCTCAAAGGTTGTGAAGTCTGTGTTCAAGAGTTATGGGCTTTGTTTTAAGAGGAGTTTGCAAATTTTATTCTAATTCTAATTTCTTATTCTTGAGGCTGTTATTGTTTCTTTTGCAAATTTCGCTAGTTTAGGAATGCGGTCTATTTTCATTCTGGAATATTAATGAAGAAATTTTGGTGATTCCAAGCATTTGGGATATGCAGTATGTGTTCTTCCTTTGTATGTCATTTCATATGCGTTTATCTTCCTCATAAATTGTGTAAGTAGTAGTTGTTCGATTCACTTATAAATCATGGATTTACTATGTTATATTGTAGTAGACAGTAACTGAGAGATTACAGATTTATTATGTTATATTGTGACATAATGTACCCTTGAAATATTGAGATGGAAACCTTAAAATGCACTCCATAATTTCTGCATTTCAATTCCTTATTTTTTCATATTTATGTTGGGATTTGTTGCATATGATTATGTGTTTATCCAACCCTTTGCACTAGCTTCCTCCCTTATATTTCTCATTTCCATATTTACTTCAATTACACGTTTAAGTTGCATTCTCTGTGCGTCAGCCACCATACCTGAAAAATTTATTCTTGGGAATGATGTCCTGTTGCTATATATACTATATTTGCCTATAATAAAAGGTAATTGAATTAGATCTAAAATTATTTTCATCTTTCTCTTGAGCAACAATGAATTATCTTCAAGAGAGACTAAGATGTCCTAGGCACTTACCTCTCCTCAACCCAAGGCTTATCTCTAGGAGCTACAACAAATCCATTAACAAAGGACCCGGATCTAAAGCATTTTATAGCATCTTTATAATTGCTTTCAGTACTAGGTTACTTGTGTTTCATTCATCAATAGACACTGCAAGCGCATTCCCAGTAGGTTCATGTGATTTCAAAACATTTGTGAATGTAATTCCTGACATATAAAGATTTGTTTCTCTCGTATCAATAACCTTTTTACCATGCATTCTTACTTTTTCAATTTTCAATATTTTACTCTCTTTGTTATAGTTTGCATCATGAAAAGCAACAAATTAACCATAGAAAATAGAAAAATCTTTGGAAATTTTCTTCGTTATTTTTTTATTTTCATTCAAAGCACTACTTACCCAATTAGGTAGTGGAGTTTCAATCTCATCATTTGTAGTTTCTTGACTACTTTTTATTTGCAGAGGACTTTTTCTTTTTTCTATTTGAGGCTTCTTGTCATCTCCGGTAGCTGATAGCTTATCGTGAATCAACTATGAAACTTTGGTATCTTTTCATTTTCTTTCACTTGATGACGAAGACAAATCAGTTTTGAGTATGCAAATAGAAGATTGTGTAGCTTTTCTACTTCTTTGTTTACTCCTTGTTTCACTACTAGTACTTGCTTCTTCAGCAATTTCTCTAATAGTCATTACTCCTTCATTATTGCTTTCAGTATTGTGACTCTTTTTGCTTTCACTTGCAACTTTTGTCAACAAGCTCTCACATTTGATCGCAACTAGATGTTCGACAAATAGACCTTGGGGATCAACGTCTCGTGAGCCTTCAACTTCTTTTAAATTAAAACAATGAAAAGACCTCGCAAACTATACAATTTGAATTCCATTCTTCACTGTTACTTGGCCAATGATAAATGCAAAAGAAATAAATTGTTTCTTATTTTTCTATTCAAATTTAGCCTGCCAATCGTAATATTGTCTGCAAACTTCAACAAAATACCTGTCCATAAAAAATTTTGGAAGTTATAGTGGTTTACCTCGAAACCCATAAACTTGAATAACTGTATTATTTTCTCTTTCTTCATGTATGCCTTTCCCTCAAAGGAAAACTTGTGCTTCGCTAAATATTCAACAAGGTTTTCGTCGAGCTATCATGAAAATAACTTGTTTTACAAAAATATCTTGAATTAGACAATAATTTGAAATAGTTTGTTGCTTCCACAATATGGGATATTAGAACTACAACAGTTCTTTGTCAACACTAGCATTAGGATTATGTGCCACTCATCAAAAGTGTGACTTGAAACGAGATACGCCATCATGAAAAACCTATATCTCTTCTACAAATATATCAATTGAAAACACAGTTCATTTGAAATAAGATCGGCCCAGTCGAATATACAATTTTTTTTATATGAGTAATAAAGCACATAGAGAATGGAACTTGGCACAGTGACAATAGTTTCTAGGCCCATTAAACGTGAATATAGCCAACAAAAATCTCTGAACAGTTCTCTAAATAAAGTAATATCTAGGAACCTCATAATCAGGCAAAGCAAACTCCTATAAGATTTTTAAGTCATTTTCCTTTGATACCAGAAATCTATTTGCATTCGACAAATCTAATCGCATATTCAGAACCAGTAGCTTCTATATCTGCCTAAATGTCTTGGTAATCAAAGAAATATCAAGCTATTTTGCTGTTAGTCTAACTTTTTTCGTTTCCAAATCAAAATTAGTATTTCACTGAAATCAAATAACTCTAGAACGCATGCATCATTTGCTATTCGGGAGACCAGATCTTATTGTTGTTCTTCTCCTACACATACAGATTCACATATCGTTCATACGTAGCTGGCCACTAAAATCTCTAATCGATAAACGCGAGTTAATTGTATAAATGAAAATAGCTTCTTTCCTCCCCCTTGAAGCCATTTCTATAGCAAATTTATATATATTGTCAACCAACAATGCTTTCAATGCACTATAGGTATAGATTAACGATATGGTAAACAAGAACCACTTATTACTGTTATGTCTCTGAAATCCCTTCTACATGAATTTTCCAATATATAACAACTCAGTATAGAAAAATATGCATATACGACAAATAACATAAATAAATTTTATAATCTAAATCCGCCACAATTCTAGCCAGAAAATAGTAGAAATTTTGGCGCGTTTTTAGAAACCGAGCATCATTTTTTTTATTATCGGATTATAGTTGTCAAAATGCACGATTTTTCGTTACATGAATAATTGTTGACAGTGTTAAATTCTATGTATGTTTTAGTTTCTTATACATGTTACTATTATGCGTGTGAAATGTGGTCTATAAATAAAAAGTGATTAAAAAACAACAAAATATACATTGTCAAGAAATAACACAAATAGTTTAAAAATCATATCTCGAAATTCAGAAATCAGTTACTCCATGTATGAAACAAACTAAATGTGTTTTTTTTCTAATAATGACAACTAGCTTACAGGTTGTCAACAATCTCATCCACTAATATATCGATGTCAATGTAGAGGTAATGCATTTACGTTTTCGATTACGTGTCGATATGTCCATTTCAGCAAATGGATACCGAACCATTAATGTCATTATTCCATCTACGAAAATGGAAAAATTACACTGCGCAATGAAAGCATTTTTCTGTGTTTCTTGTTCTTCTCCTTTCTTTCTCTTCTAGATAATGCAATTTTGCAATTCCGCCTCTTTTCCATATGCAATATATGCCTCCCACATTGATTACAATTACCAACAAAACTTCAACTAAAACATGATTTTTTTTTTTTTTTTGCAATTGGTAAAATTTGTTATAAAATGATGTCATTTAATTAATAAAGCTTATAGTGAAACATGTTTCTATATATAGCTTGAGTTATATAAATACTTAATTCTACAGATGCATTTGTTCCTTGCCTTTGCACGTGCACAACCACTTTCGCACTACTAGTTTCGTATCTAGTAACGTTTAACAAATACTCATTTACAATTGACTACTGTAACTTTTATGACTTGCAACATAATCTTTAATATGGGTTTCACACAACACTAGGCTTCCAACAATAAAACAAGTGTTTATGTTCAGTAGGTCTTATATAAAAACTTATTTGCTTTAAGCAAACAAATTGTATATGTCTATAAGCAAATCACTTATAGAAACTAGTTTACAGTTGACCATTGTAAAATGAATATCTCATCATTCAATGTATAATTATTATTATTTATTATTATCATTATTGAGAATATTATGATCATATGTTACTATTTAGGGCTTTCACACCAAGCAGTTTCCTTGCATTATCGAAACTCTTATCCTAATTCCAACAAAATGAAAATTGTATACAACGAAACACTATTGTGTGCCATTTTTGCTTTTCTACATGCATTCATAAATAAAGACGACAACAACATAATAGTAACATTGTCTAGCCTAACAACCCTTAATATTTATTAACATAGTGAATCGTATTCAAATTCAAATGCTAGTAACAACAAATGCAATAGATACAACTTCACATGTAAAACATAATCTAAGAATTATTGAAATAGCTAGTAAAAAAATAGAGTATTAGAACATAGTAAAGAGAAATTCATTTTAATTATTATTCATTACAAAGCACTAGATAATATATAAATGCACAAAGCAAATACTGGGAAACATCTGTTCAATTACCGTTTTTGTATAACGTCCAAGGACTCAGGTCCATACAACATCCAATGTCAAATGTTATCTTACAATTGTTTACATAATTAGCAAATATAGAAAAAAAAAACAGTAATCAAAATTCAAATAAGTTATGATCACAAAGCCATCGTCCAAGAAATATGCTTTATTGCATAAAGCACTTATGAAAATGTCAATAGTTCAATTGCAAAGGTGTCCCGATGACAGTTGTGATTGCAATCCCATCAACTACAATCTCCAAAATTTATCTGCAATAAATAACAAGGAACTACATTAAGGAATTAGAATAGTCCATCATAACGGATACATAAGATCTAAATAGCTAAATGCTTTGACATCAAATTTTTTTTCTAATGTATTAAAACACTTATAATATGCAAAAGCAGAGTCTGATATTCTTCAGCTCTCAACTACCTCTCACAATCAAGATTCCTGCAACGAATTCCTTCACTTTAGCTTTAATTAATTATTTCATTGGAGCAAATGTAATGTCTTGCTTAACACATTCATTTCATATCTCCTCCTCAATTTATTTTGCTTCTTGTGGCAATTGCCAAACCAAGGCAAAGTAATATTCATTAACAACAACAAAAGTAATTATCCATTTGCTAATTTCCTCTATACGAAAATCAATTATATCATCAAACTTTGTTGCATGTGATTGTTTCAACTTCTCCAAATCAACCATTAGCTTCTCCTTTGAAATTAATCCATATTCATATGTCATAGATAGATCATTTAAATTTTGAATAATCTCTATCGCCTTGACATACACATATTCTCTTCGATTTTCTATGTTTCCACACTAAAAAACAGTCTCTTCCAATGCTCTGATTAACCTAGACCATGCAACCTTGATCTGCCTCATCCGATCAAAATCAAGTAGTCCTTATTTATCTCTTTCTAGTTTGGATAATGAATCAAGCTTCTGACCAAAATTTAATAGGTCATTGTCCATGAATTCTTGTCTTCCTCTAGCTCACTTTTGACCAGTGCAGCAAAATACCTTGTTCTTTGCTTTAAATGTCGAAGATCAAAAGAAACTTGTTAGGCAAATTCAATGAACCACAATCTTTAAGATATATTATTAATGAGATACGATTTCATTGCATTCAAAAGATTGACAAGTTTCTCAAACCTATTAGATCCATCACATATCACCGATGTACTCTTTAGCAAGGGATCCACGCTCATAGGATTTTCTACCTCTTTTATTTTCCCCTTCAAGTGTTGATTTTCTACTTGTCGTCGACCAACAAAATCCACAAGCTCTTCACCTCCATCTTGATGCAATTTAATCAACCCAGGCATTGTAACCGAAGAGAGATCAATGCTCAATTTTTTCCAATCAACAACCTTTATGTTGGAAAGTTGTATTCTTTCAATCTTCAATCTCTTACTACCCCTGTCATAATTTTCATCCTACAATATGACAAAGCGCTCATGAAAGCTAATGTCCTCTTCAGCAATTTCCTTCATTATTCTCTGGTTTTATTGCAAAGAATCACTAACCCAATCAAGTAGTACAATGTTATTAACTTCCATGTCCATCGTTTCTTCAATACTCTCTACTTCAAGTGCACTCTTGGATCTAAATGCTGGAGTTATTTTTTATTTTTGTGTAGCTTGGGAGGTAATCCAAGCCCTAGTGTTTGGGGTTTCGAGGGCAAAGCGCCACAAGTAGGCTTATGGGCTTGGAACCCAAGCATGGGGTTACACCCATCAGGATTTGGGCCAAAACCATGAAGAATTCGAGCATGAGAAAATTTGAGGAGATAGAGCTTGGCTTGCTGATTCCAACGCTTCAAAAATCACCCAAGTCAAAGCTCTAGAACTTGAGATATGAATTTTTGAAGTTGATAATTAATTGTGGATAGTCAAGTCATGTAGGCTTGGTCCAAGAGACATGTATCTTCAAAAAATTCGTGGAGCCCTTATTTTTGGTATAAATATAAGGTGTGATACATTAATTTCTATCATCCAAGTGCAATCATCTCTTATGGAAACATATCTAAGGAAACATATGGGTGGAGGACAAAACGTAGAGGAGAAAGAGCCGAGTTTTGACATGATTTTACCTCTAACACAGTTCTGAGTTACCTCAGGAGCTGTCGTAGGAATAAAGGTAAGTGTTTTTGGTTATTTGTGGGAAATATTATGTGGGGTGACTCTCCAAAGAAGGTCACAGCTTTAGCTTTTCCTTATAGGTGTAACACAGGCCTAAAAAAATTTGTACGTGGAGCCTAGTCTTTGTTGTCAGGAGTGTAGTGAAGCCTCAGTTGTACAAGGGTATGAAAAGGGTTGTTTAGGGGTTGATAAAAGCCTATACGAATAGCCTAGAGCAAGGAGATCACTATGAGAGGAAGTTGCAGCAAGTAACTGTTTTGTGGGTGACTACATTAGGGTTGTTGCAGCATCCAAAGGTGCTCTAACCAGGAACAATTAATAACAACAGTCTACATCAGCACTTTGTGTCATGGAATTTGTATGGATGATGTGTTTTGTGTAGGATTGAATGTTGGAGGATGAATCATAGTTTGGACAGTTTTATGAGCAGCCTGTGGAAGCCAAGAAGGGAGGGATGATGTGGAGGTCAGAAGCCCTTAGCAGTGGACAGTTTCCACAATGAAGATTGGTGCCTAAATTTGTTCAATACTTCCTCTATTACAGAGAAAAGGGCAGATATGGAGAAATCTACTGGACGTCATGTGTAAGGGTCTCCTAAGTGTGAGGGTCTCCTAAGTGTGAGGATTCCCTAACTAGGTACAGATGCTACAACGTGGACTTGGCCACTCGTGGACTATTGGAGGGCAGCGTGAAAGTGGACCAAGTGTGAACGTGGATTGGGCACTTCTAGTCTGTTGGAGGACAACGTGATAGTGTCCAATTTGGAGCCTGGTGAGCAACACCTTGATGGACAAAGGTATTTGCGAGAGAGGCAGTTGTTGAGCTCAAGGGTCTGATCAACCATGAGTATTTTGTGGAGTCGTAGACTTATGTGTGGAGAAGGACTTCTACAGAAGATGTTAGGTAGTCCTCCTAGGTTGTGTTCATTATGGGATATGGACATCTTGCAGTGATAGGTGGCAGCCCTTCGTTCCCTATGTTAGTCTTCATTGGAGCAGTGCAGGAAGACCTTAGTGGGTTGAAGTCCCTTCGTAGTTGAGGAGCAACAGTGGGTAGATTGAGAGTTGTTCACAAACAAAGTTGTGAACAACTCGATGAGAATCTCAATGTGATGATGCACTGATGGATGAACAATTAACTAGTGAGCAGATTGGACAACTGAGGTTCAGTGGCCAAATGGACTTGGAGCATTGATAGAGGTAGGAGTTGTATATTGGGATATGAAGGACTAGGCACGTACAGGGTACAACCAAGAGGAGCTAAGATAGCATGCAACAACT
Organism: Pinus taeda; assembly: GCA_000404065.3. Taxonomy (NCBI): domain Eukaryota; kingdom Viridiplantae; phylum Streptophyta; class Pinopsida; order Pinales; family Pinaceae; genus Pinus; species Pinus taeda. The sequence continues at coordinate 53,813 of APFE031358029.1, forward strand.
AGATGGTCAGAGTATATTGTTGAGGGCATATTAGTTGTCGATGCACTCACACATAACCCCAGTTTATATTCTTGTACTAGTGGATGTATGAGGGCCATTATCCTTGGTACGGGAGCCCTGGACTATTGCATTATAGGTTGATTAATATAACGAAGGTGGGTTGAAAAATGTAAAAAGTTGTCTATATTTTGTGCATGTGTGATTTACTGTTGTTTATATTTCGTTGTGCAAAGTTGTATCGTTGATATTCTTGGTTTGGTAGCATTAGAGATTTTAAGATTCTTTCCTAGACCCAAGATCATGGAAAATCAACATTTACTCTATGAGGACGCCCTTCGTCAACCCCACCACATGATAGCCTATCGAAAACTAGTTTTTCACTTCCAGTACTTCTCTTTATTTTTTTTCTAATAGATGAAGTTGCACTAGTACTGTGTGTGCAATATTGAGATTTCCCCGCACAATTTGTACCTCTTTGCTTAGTTCTTTCTCTCGTCGCGATGATCTCTTTCTCAACGACTTTTCCAACATCTACTAGCATTTTTATCAACACTCTGACTTTGCTCGCCCTACTCCCTATTTCTGAGAAACAAGTTCCTGTATCTCATAAACTCAAAGTGATCTGTGAAAATTCTTCCTCTATCAAATCCTTTAATAACTTCATCTTCACTTAAGTCGAAAGCATCCAAAGAATTTGCAACAACGAGAGCATGAGTCGTATTCCTCATAGTCATTTTTCCAACAACAAAAGGAAAAGAAATAAATTGTCTCTCCTTTTTTAATTCGGAAATAGATAGCCAATGACGATATTGCCTACAGACTTCAGCAACAAAATACCTACCTAGAACAAATATTGGCAAAATCAATGACCTATCTTCAAAACCATAAATTCGTATAACCGTATTGCTTTCTCTTTCCTCAAATTCCCCCTTGCAAAGTAAGAAAGCCTCGGCCTTTGCAGATATTTGAGGAGGGTCTTGTGCATTTACCATGTTATACATTTGTCTCACAAACACATCTTGAATTAAGCAAAAATTTAAAGAAGCTACATGCTTCCACAATATAGGATACCAAAACTACATTTGTTCCTCCATAAACTTGAATATAGGATTATAGGGTAACCCTTTAAACACATTTCTTGACATGAGAAGGGTTATCAGATATGACATCATAAAGAAACCATTCTTTTTTGGGCAATCTATGTAACTGAAAAGATAATTCATTCGAAATGACACAAGCCCAATTGAACATACAATTATTTGTGTATGTCTCATAAAACACATAGGAAATGCATTTTAGAACATGTGATGTACTTTTTAGCCTTTCCACATGGGAAAACAACCAATAAAAATCCATATATAGTTGCCTAAACAAAGAAATATCTACAAGAGAAAAAATTGGAAGGGACATCAGAACTTATAGAAATGAATTCCCACACAATGTCAATTATGTGCCCTTCTGCCTCTAGGGAAATACCCGCAATGGACAACTCTAAATGCTTGTTTGGTTCCGATAACTTGAATAACAATATGAATACAGTGGGAGTCAAATAAACCTTTATCGCTCCTATCTTAATTTCCCTCTTTCTGAAATCAGAATTATTTGCACAAAGATAAACAATTTCTCTAAAAATAAAGACCTCTAGAACACACCCAATATTCACCAATCTGGTGCTCCAAATCTTGTCATATGTTTTTTCTTTTGTTGACAGATGCACATATTGCTTATAATTTCTCGACAAGTCAAACTTATCATCGATCTCAACAAAGGATTTAACTGTATCACTTCAAATAACATGTCTCCCTCACCTACTGCCATTATTCTTGTGCAGCGAAGGAAAAAATAAAAGACTTTGTCAATGAATAACATATTCATATCATGTTCTAGTATACAATTCCCCATTTTCTCCACAAACACTAACTATTACTATTGATATACGCAACCTAAGAAACAGAAGTTTGTGATAACCGGTAATTTTGTCTACATGGCCAAAAATTACTGTTTCACTTGATCATTTTCGTAATAGTGGAAATGGATTCAACGCCATCAAAAACCCCATTAGCAAATTTTCCAAGAGCACCAAAAATCACTGCAATCCATTTTTTGAAATGTTTTTTTCTCGTTGTGTTTTATTGTTAACATATTCGATTGACACCCAAGATGATGAAAATTGACAACTGTAACTTTGAATAACAAAAAGTCACCCCCATATTTTTTTAGCAACATGCCCAAACTTCCTTTGTTTTTCGGTCAATCTTGAAGACCTGAAAAGTTATCGATAATGTCGCACTCTAACTAATTTCTTTTTAAAGATTTTGGTAACAACTATCAAGATTCAAAGTAAAAAACAAAAACAAAAAAACAAATTAACAAAAAAACAAAAAAACAAACAAACAAACAAACAAACAAACAAAACAAAACAAAAAAAAGAAAAACCAAAAACAAAAAACAAAAAACAAAAACAAAAACAAAAACAAAACAAAACAAAAACAAAAAACAAAAAACAAAAAAACAAAAACAAAAACACTTTCAAGATTCGATTTCTTCAAAATTTCCCACTGATTCTCATAAAGATAGAGTAGTCTAAAGAGCCCACAAATTTGCCTAGAAAAATAGAGGAAATTATGCCATGGTTTTTGTTAAAATCTCGCAGAAATTTTGGGAAATCTAGGTTATAGCTATTAGGCTTCAAGATTTTAGGTATTAAAGGAGTTTTTGATGGTGTTGAATCAAATCACTAGATTCCAACAAAAAATAACTCTCCACGCGAATTTGTAACATATATTTAGCTACTGTCTACGATAAATCGAGTTGACAGTTAGTCCCACTACTTTGTAAAACATAACCAAATGTGATTTATGAATAACCTATCAAATCTACTTTTTGTAAAATTTGACACGCATTTACGATGTAGTGCAAACCTTATTCCTCATAGATGCATTTAATTTTAAACACTTTGTTTTTTAAAATTATGAAAATAATATAATTATTAAAAGTTAAAACTCGTAAAATTATCAATAATACAACAAAAAAGCAAAATTACCTTATACGACAAATCGACTTCACAACTACCCCCCACTACTTTATGAAACCAAACCAATTTTAATTTACGAATAACTTGACATACTCATTTCTCACACTATCGTAAATTAAACCAAATTTTACAAAATATTGCATAGTATTATAGAGAAAATCTTAACGAACCAAAAACGCACCATTTCTAAAAGCAAACAGGAAAATCAGTATGGAAGCTTGCAATTTTGTATAGCTTTTGTATTCCATAGATAACAGTATATACAAGGCAACAAAAGCTCGTACAATACTCCAAGCTCCTAAACGCAATTTGCAAGGAGCAAATGCTACACGCCCCATTGTTTTGTCTATCACTACAAATAGCATTTTTCCCCTGACTATACTAACTATTTCAAATATTTGCAGTCTCGTTTCCTTAGAAATTACAACCTACCACTATTTTGCATCTAAAACACACTGCAAAGGTAAAACTGCCATCCAAACTTTTCATCATCTCAAGGTCTATACTCTAATTAGTAGAAACAAAGCTGCAAATAATTACAACTCATCTCAGCATTCAATTCACCGAATACACATCTGCTCATGCACTCATAAAACCACATATGCACCAAAACATCAAATCTAGAAACATGATTTTCATACACCTTGAACATAACACAAATGCATATATGTGAAAATGGAGAATTTCTTGTGCGAATAAACAATGTACGGAACATGTGATAGGGATGGATGTATGGAAGTAGAAACGAAGAAATACGTATATGCCTAATAAGTGATCAATAAAGAAAGTGTGTACTTAGGACAGTTCATCCCAATTTTAAAAAGGCATTTGTATAATTATTATCTTAGTAAACTTTGCACAAAACTTTCACACAACCTCCACACAACTTCATCCACACAGCTACTTCCACACTCAATAACGTCCTTAATTGACATTCAAAACTCCGCACATGAAATCTTTGAGCAGTTAGCTTTGAAACTGATATTAACTAATGATTATACGTTGTGAAATACATCCCTAAACAACAATTAAAAATTAATATTTATATATTTATCATCTTAGTAAACTTTGAACAAAACTTTAGCATAACATCTACACACGCTCAACAACCTCTACACAACTACTTCCACAGTCAATAATGCCCTTATTTTACATTTGAATTTCCACACGCAATACCTCTGAACAACTAGCTTCACACAACCACCTTCATACAACTACTTACGTACTTCCAAAAATGTTGCTAAATAATAATTAAAAAAGGCAAAGCCTTCTGCAAATTCCTTTTACCGCACAACACTTTTTCTTCACGGGAATTGAATTACAATTTTTAGCACCCATGTCTACGCAAAATACCTCGAATCCCTCCACACACGAAACCTCAAAACATCTAGCTTCGGACCACCTTCGTACAACTACTTCTGAAAAAATGTTGCTGAATAATAATAATAATAATAAAAGGCAAAGCCTTCCAGACATTTTTTTTACTGCACAACACTTTTTCTACACTGGAATTGAAATTATAGTTTTTTAGCACTCGAACATTGCTAAGTAATAATTAAAAAAGATAGTCTTCCAGATATTTGTTTTACCGCACAACACTTTTTCTTCACATGAATATAAATTACAGTTTTTTAGCACCCACGTCTATGCAAAAGACCTCGAATCTCCCATACATACTTCATCATCCGTATAGTAAGCGTTCCACACAATGACCCTAGTACTCACTATGCACAGGACCACATCTCTCGCACACCTACTCTTTACCACACACAAACAAAAATAATAATATTAGTTCGACATTTGTTCAACCCTATCCCCCACCCCCTTGAGACATGTGCAAACAACTTGCAACCGCGTGAATTTTCGCATCATTGAATAAAGCATTAACATAATAGTGCCTTGCAACCACATCAACAACTAACTTCGCACAATTGTCTTCATACAACTATTTTTGTTCTCAAAAAACATGTTCCTAAATAATAATTTAAAAATACAAAGTCTTCTGCACATTCTTTAGATAGTGCAAAATACCCTGGTTCTCCCACGAATAATCTTCCGCGCAACAAAATTGTACCAATTACTGCATCGTTCATCAATATCACATTACTCGATGCAAAGAACCCTAACACTCCCACACATAATAATATTAATTTGACATTTGTTGTTCAAACCCCCCCCCCCCCCCCCCTCAACAAACAAACTGCAATCGCATCAATTCTCGCATCATTAAACAAAACAACTACATCAATTCTCACATCATTAAGAAGAGCGTTAACATAGCAGTGACAATGTCAAGGCACTCACTAACGCAATGAACATTCACAAAATTACTTAATTTTAAAATGAATTGTGAGTTATTGGAACAAAATGAAAATAAAACACTCTCCACCAGGGGAATTATATCCCATCGAAGCTTCTTCAACCAATTAAAAATTAGAAATAACATTTACTGAAAACTCAATAATTATTTTTGAATTTATGAAAAATAGAAATATTAAGCATTTTCCCGAAACTTTGGTTAAAATTGAAAAAACATAGCCAAATAATGCATAATCAACACAACTTGACTGCGAAGCAAATGCTAGTCCCTAACGAGGTAGGGACTAATAACTCAATAAAATGGTAAGAAAAAAGAAAATTACTAGTAATAAAACATATGCTATAGATATGGGGCCCTCCTATCATTGGACAAATTGCAAAATATAGCTACAGTCATGGACGATTATCAACATACCATATAAAGCATCAATGATATTTGTATTAAAGTTTGTAGTTTAAATAAAAAAGGTATAATCATTGCATTCATCAGTTCCTATCTTTTTCTATCTAATCTTTTTAATCGAACTTAATCTATATTTATAAGAGACACAAGCTAGAGAGAATGTTGCTAGATAACACTCAATCTCATAATTTTTATAATTTTTCATAGCTAATTTAGCTTATAAAAACCATATGTTACAATAGGGGATAAGATGTTACATGCTCCTAGTTGCTCCTTTCATTATATTTTGATTGTTAATTGATCGAATATTCATATTTTTCTTTTTCACACCACTGATTTTGTGACACATGTGCATGAAATCATTATCCCTCAAAATATGGAATATTCCATTAGCATTATGGTTGTTCGAGATGACTTTTGAAGATGGTGATTCGGCGAATCAAAAATATGCTCACATTTCAAAGTTGTCAGAATGGCTCGAAACCTATATGATTAGATAGATATCGGCGATCTGAATCCAACGCAACTCATTTCATTGAAATTCAACATCGGATGCTCCCCGAAACGAGTTCTGATCGATTTGTCAAATAGGGGAATTTTGGCAAAAAAAGGACAGCTGACTATACATTATGGGCCAACGGTAGGATGCCACATGGCCCTTCCTGATTGGTTAAAAAGATCAAATTTTCATGCTCTTGTGGTTTCTCAACAAGTGGCATTGTCTTATTGGTGCGAAATGGTCGAATTTGATTAGGGGTTAATTGGTTGAGGTGGACCAACCAAAGGCTGCCATGTGGCCCAACCAGAGGCTACCATGTGGCACCTTGGTGGCCACCAATAAGAATCTACCACATGGCACCGTGGTGGCCACCAAAACTTTGATTAAGATCGAATTACACCTCATGGGAATCGAACACATGACCTCGTTCAAGCAAACCATAGGCCTCTCTAACAAACCACACAATGTTTCTTGTTAAGGTTGGCGAGTTGCATACATTTGAATGTGATGTTGGCGCACTTTTGGGGAAGGGTTGGGGTAAGGTCTAACCCCTAGCCACCCCAGCACCACGGGAGCATGGGCAAGGGGCCAAGGGCTAGGCCCTATCCCAGCCCACAATTTAGCACCACAGCAAATGTTTAACATCATATGGCCACATGATGAGACCAGCGACGAAAACAGAGTCGGGGGGCCAACTTTAAGCACCAACCACAAGTTGCATGGGGAAAAATGTGTCTAGGCGCGTGGGAATCAAAAGGGGCCAGCCCACAGGGGAAAACCCTAGGTTCTATGTGGCATCCACGTGACGAAGGGCGCACACAAACAGGCACTAGACAGAGCCCCCTAACTTCAACACTTTATGCGGTCATATGGCCTCCATGTGGCCAAAATTTTCTGGAATGGGACTTGAAGGCGCCCTTATCCATCCTACAATTTCACCCACTAAGCAGGAATCGTGCCAAGTTTAGCGGCCAGGTTTCCGCCGAATTGTGGGGAGATTAGATGCAGAATTGGGGAAAAGAGAGAAAGAGGCATAACTTTCTTGGTTTTTGGTCTTTTTGGGAGCAAAAAGAGGCTAGATAAGGGTTTTTTATAGTTTTGAAGCCATTTGAGCTATTATTGAAGCCACTTGAGCATTGTAACTTTATGTAATCACTATTTTTATGAGCATAATGATATAGGCCCAGCTATTGGAAGTTGGACCAAGAGACATAGCCTAGGAGGGGTGAACTCCTTCATCACTTATTGTTTTGTGTTTACTATTATGGTGGTATTGTCTGCAATATTCTACAATTTCTAAAGTTTAAATTCATGTTTATGTGTTTATGAATTTGACATAAGAGCCTTAAAAACTCAAATTTAATCACTTGCAATTTTACATAAACCTCGGGCAGTTTCATGTACAAATCAAGTTTGGTATCAGAGCATAGGTTCTTTGTTGTTGTGAGGATTTAAATGTTTGCAAGTGTTTCTGATGCTTGCAAGTTTGAAGCTCAAGAGAGGAGAAGTAAATCTTGTGGTTGTAGGTCCTCAAGTTGGAACAAGGATAAGGAGAGCACATTTGCCACAATCTCCACCACAAATTTCACCTCATATTGTACCTGAAGCTTTGATAAGAATGTCACACGAAGGAGGACCTGAAAATATGTCAGAGGATAAGAAGGCTTTCAGAAAATAATTCTTTGACATGACCTGCATGCTGAAAGTTCTCTATGAAGAGAGAAACACAAGATTGCAGGGAGAGAGCTCCAAGCCTTCAAAAGGAGAGGGTTCTTCAAGAGGAGATGAGGAAAATCGTAAAAAAAGGGAATGGAGATAAACCACCATCTTCTCCACCATCATCTCCACCTCCACCCTCACCTTCATCTTCATACTCTTCCACAACAACCCTTTCACAAACACCTCCACATACTCCAAAGGGACATGGTAAAACTCCCTTGTTGAAACATGATATTAAATTTGAATTGCCTATGTATAATGGTGAGGTTAATGTTGAAAGAATAGATAATTGGGTTCGTTAACTTGAAGTATATTGCAAGATACAAAACATCAAGGATGATGAAACAAAGATTCAACTGGCCTCATTAAGGTTGGAGAGTGCAGCACTGATTTGGTTGGAAGCCAAAACACAAGAGGATATGAAAAAGCATGGTAAGGTCTCAACCTCCTTGATTGATTTTATTGCTGCATTAAGAAGATAGTTTTACCCATTAGCTTCTATGAGAAATCTATAATGGAAAGGCAAGATTTTAGGCAAGGAAAAGGACAAAGTGTGCAAAACTATACTCAAGAGTTTAGGAAAAGAGCACTAATATTGGGTGTAGATTTGTCATCTTAAGAAACTTTGTTAAAATATATTGGAGGTTTACATAGTTACCTAAGACACACTATTCTCATGTTTAATCCCACAAATTTAGATGAATTTTGTGTACAAGCCACACGTCTAGAAGCAAGAGGGAGAAATATTTCTAATGAGAAAAGTGAGGATTCCTTTGAATCTGGAGAAAAGAGAAAAGGGAAGAAGAATGTTTCTATTAAAATGGTGAAAGAAAATCTCAAATGAAAACATTGTTTGAAAGATGGCTATGATGAAGACCATTGTTGGAAACTTCATACAGAGATGAGACCCAACAAACTTAAAAACAAAGAGAAGGGAAAACAACTGCAATTATAGAACATGACTTATGTTATGATTCAAGAGATGAAACCAAGATTACATAGATGGGTTTGAAAGGTAAGAACATATCAAGCACTAGTTCTTCAAGTTGTTACAATGATACTCAAGATGATGAAACAAGAATTGAACTTTTCCACATTAGAGTTGTTTCAAAGCATACCAAAATTGACACATTATTTGACAGTGGTTCACAAGCAAATCTGATTTCTGAAGACTTAGTTAAGAAATTAAAGACCTTATCATTTAAGCTGGATATGTAAAGATGAAAATTTGTCGGTGACAAGGAATTACATCCTTAGATTTGAAAGCAGTGCAAACTATCATGATCAAGTTGAACTTTATGTAGTTCCACTTGAGATTTATGGTATTGTTCTAGGAAGCCCACATCTTTATGATAAGAGAGAAATCTTTTATCGCCATGAGAATAAGTATCAGTTTTTCAAGAATGGGATTGATTATATAGTTAGAGCGCATCATAAGAAGATGAGTTTGTCTCTTATGCATGCTATACAAATGAAGAGAATTGTGAATGCAAGTCAAAATTTTGCTTTGTTAATGTTCAAACATCAAGATGTTGTGAATGAGGCCTTTCAAGAAAATACATGAAATCAAAAATATGATTTCATTAAGGTTTCTAATGGTTGTGATAAGTTGTTTCAGGGTTCTAACATGTTTCCTCCTAAAAGAGGTAAACAAGTTGAGGAAAAATTGCAGTAGCATACATCATTGTTAAACAGTTATGGGAATAAGATGTCAGTGCTAAAGAGTGCAAAGGTCAAAGAGAAAGTGTCAAAGAAATTTGACAAAGAATGCATAGGTTCCATAAGTTCTTCCTGGGGGTTTCAAAATGGTGCATGGCATTGGCAAAAACACTTGGTCAAGAGTCGAGCCAAGTACAAGGCAAGACAAGCTAAACATTGTCATGTTGACAATGTTTGAGGTGAGAAGAATTTCAAGTTGGTTAAGTTTCCTTTGATTGATGACCGGGGAGGGAATATGTTTGTTCCTTCAAGGACAGTTTGTTTTTCTGCAAATTCTAGGAAATTGCAACAAGATGGTATCTACAACAGCAAGACAGGGTCTCCATAATCAAGGAAAAAGATCAATTTTCATGAAAAGCTCAAATTGTTGAATTCAAGCAAATTCCAGTGGGTTGAGACTGGAAGGTGAGGGGGTTGTACCCTCATCTAATTTTTCAGTAATAAAGAGCTTTTGGGGTCCAAAAGCTTCCAATGGGGAGGAGTGATCCGGTGGATAAAAAATATGCTCAAATTTCAGAGTTGTCATAATGGATCAAAACCTATATGGTTGGATAGATATCGGTGATCTGAATCCAAGACAACTCGTTTCATCGAAATCCAACATCAGATGCTCCCAGAAACGAGTTCTGATCAATTTGTCAAACAGGCGAATTTTGGAGAAAAAAAAGGATAGCTGACTGTACATTTTGGGCCAATGGTGTTATGAAACCAGCTCAAAAAAGATAGAAAATATAGATCAACGTCTTATAATTCAGCCTCTTCGAGGGGGCAACCTCCTTTACATTACATAAATGAACAATTCTTGGATGATTCAAATGACAAAACCTCCTTTCTATATATAGGAGTCTAAGGAGTCACAATATAACCCAGCCGACCTAACAATAATAATATGAAGCCACAATAGTAACATTAGTGGGCTTATATGGGGTACAATAGTAACAATATGGGCACTATGTGGGTACATCAATATAATAAGTGGGTTGTACTAATAACAATAAGGGTTACACTAGTAGTATAGGGGCCTAACAAACTCAATTTGGAGGCTTTGGATATACTGAAGAAGAATGCTCAAATGTGTCATATGATTCCATGATATTGTTGAAATCGTCGAGGAAATAGAATGATGGGAACACTTCACTATCAACCATGGCAGTGCCCATTTCCAGAAAAGAGATAAGGCAAGCTCTCATCGCCATAATTACACCAAAGACAGTAAGAAAAGGTATAAAAAATCTCATTATTCAAATGCTCATTTCGATTATAATCATGTTGTTAATGATGGACATAAATCATGGAATCGAAAAACATGTACTTTTTGTGGTTTACATAAACATTTATTTGATGAGTGCTAGAAGAGAATGGCAGCATGAAAAAGGATGAGGTGTGAAAGACCCTCTCAATAGAAGGAAAACAAGAAGGTAAATAAGATCTGGAGGAAGAATACTTATTGAAGTCATTGTGATAGAGGTGGCCATCAAAGAGACACGTGTTGGAGGCTCCATCCATAGCAGCGCCTTAAAGACAAAGCATCGGTGCATGAACCACTTGAAAAATCCATTTGAGAAGAAAAACCACCATAGGGGGATGAACCATTCACATTGATAAGTGAAAAATGGTTTCTATATATGTTAGCTTCTCATGGTTATGTGTTTGTGAATCATTTGTTGCAATTTAAACTGTAAAAGTGATCATGTGTTTTCCATCACTTGTTGCAGCAACAATGATGTGTGGCCTTAGTTTGTGTTGCATTTTAAACTGTGAAAATGATGTTGTGTTTTCATCACTTGTTAAAGAAACAATAGTGTTTGGCCTTATTTTTGTAAATCATGTGTTGCAGTGATGATGTGTTTTCCATCACTTGTTGAAGTAACAATGATATTTTGGCCTTGTTTTGATAGCTATGGTATTGCTTCCTTTTGATGTAAACTTGACCATCGAGTATGTGTTATAAACTCTTGGCAAGTATGGGATGCTTGGGTAATTAGTTGGTCTTGTAAATCAAGAATGTAATTTTCCAAACCAATGTACTACAGGTTTGCAGAGGTTGCAGGGTCATCTCATCGCTTATGGCTCTGAAGGACAAAGGTGAAGGAGAAGGAAGGGTGACTTATCAGACACTTGTGGTGGAAACAATGTACAAATAAGTTAGTGATAATTTTTCATGTTTTTGGAGGACCAAAAGCTCCATAGTGGGGAGGATCGATCCAGGTGGCTCCAGACACATGAAGAAGTCCAAGAGCACTCAGAAAGGGTCAAGCTTCTGAGTGGTTAGATTGTTCCCAAACCAGCACCAGATGGAAGTGCTCATCACCCTAATTCCAACTGTGTGAATGACACTCAAATCTAATCTTGTACAAAGGAGACAGAGCCATTCAAAGTTGTGGTCAAAGTTGGGAAGTGGGATACATTTAAGTGTTCTATAAATTCACCATCAACCAGCATGGAAACTTAGCTCCCGAGAGCAAGCGAAGTTATTCCTCTTTAATTTGTCTAAAATCCCTTATATTAGAAAAAATCTAAAAGGACCTATTATTAATTAAAAAATTAAAAAAGTTATATTAAGATAGGTGGAAGGTCATGACCCCACTGGACCCTCCAAGCTCTGACCGAAAAATATAAATATATATATTATAAATATATATATATATATATATATATGATAATAGGGTTGTCCGCCACTGGGGAACCTGACCCCTTGCCATTTTCGACTTGTCAAAACCGTGGGAAGCGGGGTTTGAACTCGCCCAACTAGAACGGTCGCCCACCGCTCGGGCGCCCACACCAAAAATGCCCATTTAACACAACCAACAAATGGTCACAAACCAAAACACATAAAAAACCATGCCAAAATGGATATATGTGGACCAGTTTTGGTAGAGGCAGTATTTGATCCCCTAACCCCTGCTCCTCCAGCAGTCCGCCCTAACCAACACGCCAATGGCGCTTCATTGGAAATTCCCCTGCACTCACATTTAAAAACTTTCAATTCATTTGTACGGGAAAGAGAACGGAAGTATATTTGAATGGAATAGAGAGTGGAATAAAGAAACAGATGAGCAGTGGAATCATGATAGCCTACAAAGGCTGAACCATGATGGCATGCTTTTCAAGACAGAATTTTTGGAGAGAATGTTAAGACGCTAAAAAGCTTCCTTGGGAGGTAAAAATTCATTTTGTCACAATGTAACCAATTTTACATTCATTTTTCTCATATTTTCACAAGGAACGCAATGGTGGGGTCAGATTCTCCTTTTGAGCAATGAATTTTCAAATTCCCAAAAGAGGAGAATCTTCAAGAATATTGACAGTATCTTTGAGATTCCTTGGAAGATGAAATTTCCCAAATCTAAAATGCAACCAACTTTATACTCATTATTCTCAAAATTCCACAAGGATCTCAAGGGTGTGATCATTTTTTTGATTTGGATTGAAGATATCCAGTCAACCCAGAGGAGGGAATCTTTGAAGAATCATGAGGGAACCTAAAATATTCGTAAAGGCCCAAATTTTTCCGGTGATAGAATTCAACAAATGGATAGTTGATTTTACACCTCTCAACAACAAAAACGCAGTGGTGCAGTTAGCGTTGCAGCTACACCTTCTATTTCTTGGCCATTTTCTAGATTAGAGTGACGGTGTCAAATTTCAAAGCATGGACAGTTGATTCTATGCCATTCGACTCCACGATTTCAATGGTGCACTCAGATCTAGCAGTTGAGTATTCCATTCTTCAGCCAACATCATAGTTGAGGTATATGAAGTGTTGTTTTCATGTACTTCTTTGATCATTTGTTGTGAGATGTACTATGTTGTTTCGATTCCTACTTGATGTATGATGCAAGATCTTAGTTTCTTTTTCATGGGAGATTTATTCATCATGGATTGTTATGTATGTGTAGATTTAGACCACTTTTCTTCCATGAAGGCGGGATACTCATTGTCACCATGGATGTTTTGGTTGAGATCTCTTTGATGTCATGATGATGGGACACTCATTGTCACCATGTGTAATTTTGTGTCATGGTGATAGGAGGTCTATTGTGAGTGATAGTTCGTGTAGCGGAACATCTCGTGGAGAGACTTTTCCACTCATGTAGAGGGAACATGTCCTTTAATGATGGAAAACATAGTCTATGTACATCTTCACCATTTCCAGCAATGAATAAAGTGGCCAACACCATCTTGACATCAGGCCTGGAGACGTAGTCCACATTGGACGAACTTTGTTATCAATGTCGCTTATTTATGAATTGTTGATTGTCATTATGTTTCCATTTTCTTGAGAATGCATATATGTTAATCTATTCTTTTATAAATTGCAATGCTAACTATATCACGGAAACAAAAGATCTTGGTTAAATCCAGGAGTTGAGTGAACTCAGATCATTGGGTGTCCTGGTCATGGCAAGATTTTCTAGGTACAAAGATGTTCCAAAACATGTTAATATGTGCTAAGAGTATTGAGGAGTTCTAGGTCTCTCTCATAAATAGAATTGATAGAGCTTGATTATGTATTAAATAATATAGTTCCTACACACACTAGTCAAACTTTATATAAAGGGAATTGGTTAAAGAATAAACATAATAGAGATTAATCATGTGTTGAATCATAGGAAAATAATATTCTCATTACTTGATCACACACTAATTACTAATAAATTGACTGAATCTAACCACTATGGCCATGGACACATAATTATCTTAGATCATTATCTTTTGACAAAAAAATATAGTAGCATGCACATTGCATCATCAAAAAATCATTGGAATGATCAATGATGACAAACGTTTTTTCACCATCACCAAAAGTAAACAAAAAGAGAATTGGTGAGGGTCAATACAAGATCGTCAATAGAAGTGTCACCAAAGAGAGAATTAGTGACGAACCTTTAACAACTCTCACCAAAAGTGCCACTAAAAATGGCTTTGGTGACAAAACTTAAAGGACCGTCACTAAATTCACTTACAACAATGTTTTTTTAATGACCGTCACCATATGTGACATTGGTGATGAACCTTAGAGGTCTATCATAGGCATGACCCTCACTAATGAATTTTTTTTTGTAGTGTAGGGAGTACAACAGTATGCGATGCGTCCATCGTAACCACTCTTCCCAACTCATTGGCGAGATGAGACGTACTTCCCATGTTTCTCAGACTACATGGGTAGGATGATATTGAGTAAATAACAGGGCAAGAATGTATCACATCCTTCTCACAGCCATATGTAGGGAAAGGATGAACCACATCCTACAATAACACATCACAATAACACATAGGGAAAGGACAAACCACATCCTACAATCACACATCACAATCACACATATGGAAAGGATGAACCACATCCTACAATCACAAGGCACAACAATCAATCATGGGGAAAGGATGAACCACATCCCACTGGCATGTCAACCAATAATTGTAGGGAATGAACATCCTACATGTGGGGGAAAGGATTAACCACGTCCCACTGACATGTGATCAGATGCTTATATGAATCTCTCATTGGGTATCCATATGAGAAGGTGAACCACTCATCCTGCTCATATTCCATAGGAGAAGATGAACCACTCATCCTATGCATATGTCATTAATAGGGGATGGTAAACCACTCACCCTACATACATGTGTCCACATTCGTAGAGGAAGGTGAACCACTCACCCTACACACATGTAAACCACCATGGGGTATCACAAGGGAAGGTGAACCACTCACCCTATGGTCACTCACAACTCAATAAGTACCCCAAACCCCTAGGAGTTCCTAGAGCTCAATAATCAATCTTAATCAAGGATCCCATCATATAGGGAATAGTGTGAAGTTGCTTTTTGAAAGTCAAGACTAGATCAATAGGATCCTAATAGCTCTATTAAGTATTATATAGATGTATATATAGCAGAGATCTTGAAATCACTTAGCAGTCCTCTTCTTCTTATATATCTTGATGAAGAAAATAATTGACTAATCTTATTCCCTCTTTAACTAGGGAGATGATGGCCTAAGATTGTCTTTTCAAGGTGCAAAGTGTCCATCTCATAACCTGCTTATCATAAAACCCATCCACTTTGTAATTAAACATGTCATAATCCTGGTATTGTTCTTCCATAAACAAGAATGTTTGTTGCTATAACATATCATGAATAAAGTGATCGTGGGAGACAATATGATTATTTGAAAGCTGAATCCCATTCTGCAATCTACAACAACAGATTCCATCTTATGTTCAAATAGCTTACAGAAGTGCTTCAACAACCAACTGGCTTCATAATAAGCCATGCATTTAGCTTCAAGAAATACTGGGGGTATTACTCATCATACTGCTATCCAAGACAGTATCAGAATATTCATGGAGCCTTATACTCTGGTAGACAATTTTTATAAATAGTAGCAAGAAACTATATAATATATGGGGCACTGTTACACTGAAATTTGTCACCATGACTATCTACAGTTAATATGGCTCCATCAATAGTCATAGTATCCTCCTTTTCAAGCCTCATACCTCTGCTCTTCATGTCAAACTTCAAAAAAGAGAGAAAGTCACTTAAAAACATGTTTATCTCTGGGTACGCAGGTTCTCTCTACCTTGCCTGCGTGTACGCATCCCAAACAAACTGTACCAGCGTACTTGTGCGCTCTGTAAGCCAAAGGATGGGTGCATACCCCTAGAAAGGTCAAAAGGCGTGAATTTCATCTTTAAAAAGTTACTTGTGGTCACTTCTAGAGCCTTCTAGAAGAGTGTTTGACGTGTATTGAGTGCCTCCAGATGGTTCATGCATCCCTATGATAGAGGAACTTATCCCATCAAGAGAGGAGCTACCCCATCCAAAAGAGGCAGTATCCCATTGATGTTGGAACTGAATAACTTCCTCTAGAACACTATAAATACAGGCCTTGGGCCAGAGGAGGGGAGGTTGAAAGCTGAACATTCCAAAGGGTAAATGCTGCTGGAATTAGGACTTCCATTGTTAACTTGTGAGGAGAGATTACCATCCTTTCTTGTTGCCATAGTGGGAGTGGGTGAGCTTGTCAAAGTAGAGGAAATCTCTTGTTGGACCCTGGGAGGAGCTTGCACAACACCAAGGCTCAGGTTGTAATGGTTCCTTTTTTGTTTCCTTGAGACAAATAAGTCCATTCTTCTCAATGATTTGTTGTTAATGAATTATTTCATGTACTCTTTGGTCTATATGATGAATATGCTCTGTTTTATGAAATATTCAGGTGTTATGTAATCGTTTGACTGTTAGTGTATGCAGGTCTTAAAGTGAAGGAGGAGCTCATCTGGATCAGCAAGGCTGGACTGCTACAACAAGCGTTGGATTTGAGGTAGGATTGAACAACACTTGGTTTCTCATAGAATGATGTATATTTACAGAAGGATTGCTCTTGTTTGTCTTGTTTGTCACTAGAGAGTCTTAGACTCCTAGGGAGGTTAGGTTTGTCTGCAAAAATAACTCTTTCCGCATGACAAGCATAAAAAAAATTTCACCATAACTTGAAAACCATGCATCCATTTGCCAAGAGGTTTCAAGGGGAGATTCATATGGATTATGGTAACATGCTCAAGCAATTTTAGAAAATTCTAGTGCATGGTTTCCAAGAAATCGACCTCCATCACCTTCAGCTATTTCCGCATTTTCTCGATATCCATGCATCCATTTAAAAATATGTTTCATGGGGAGATGCATATCGATGATGGTAAGATGCCTAAGCAATTTCATCAACTTCCAATGCATGGTTTCAAAGAAATCAGCCTCCATCACCTTTAGCAATTTTTAGGTTTTCTCAAGATCCGTGCATCCATTGACCAAAATGTTTCTATGGCGAGGTGCATAATGATGATGGTAAGATGCTAAAAAAGCTTCAATTCAATCTAGTCTACCGTTTGGGAGATATGGACAAAACAATTTGATGTCCTAAAAACCTACAAGATATAGAACAAAACCTACAGGATTTTGTAGTGAGTAGTTTTAAAGGAGATCCAAAGGTCAAAGAAGCTCCTCCAGAGTGTAGCAGTAGCATTAGGATCATCAACATCACCATCCAACACCTGCACATCAACATCAATTCAGCAACAACATGCATGTCTATCCAACAACCATCACGTAGGTACATATATGCAATATTCTTGACCTCTTCTCTTAAGCATATTATAGTTAGAAATTTGTTTTCAATGTATGAGAGATGAGGTTTTATAATCTAAGGATGGGTTAGTAGTCTCAGCCACCTTCAACTATTTGATTGCATCTCACTCCTTCCCTCATGGAATGTTGAAAAGTCAAATTATGAAGCATGATGATTTCAAGGAATCAGGACAACAGTTAAAAGAAGAAATTTTTGCAAAGGCAAAGGTCACCACAGTACTCCAAGCCCACCATCTACTTCATATTTACTATCTATTCATCATTCATCCATGCCATTTCATTCTTGAAAAAAAAAACAAAGAGAGCATCCTCTCCATTTTCATGAAATTTCCATTTGCAGGTCAGCAAGAAGGATGGTTAAAGAGCAAAGGAGGATCAGAAAGAGACCCCTATCACTAACATGTTTATTTTACCACTCATTACAATTCATTCCTCCAACATTTATGTCATTTTTTCCACTCCTTTACTTCAGTTTACAAAGGGACTGTGTTTTCTATAGGATGATCTTGTAGGAATTACAGTGACCCAGAAATCCTATAGGAGGATTTCCTAAGGAAAAAAAATGACTTTATATGCTAATAAAATGCACCCCCTTCATCATTCCATCACCATACCTTGTCTACCATCATCACCCGTGCATTCACCCTCAAAAATAAAATCAGTTTAAAAAAAAAAAATTAGTCTTCGAAAAGAAGGGAAACAAGGAGGAATAGAGAGCATCACATGAGTATTCCTTGTTCTCCACATTCCTAGTATTTCTTTCCATCCATATCACCATCTCAACAAAGTGTATGATTAAGAGTTTTGAGGGAGAAGCAGTTACATAACATCTTGTAGGAAATCCTGTAGCAGCCTATCCCACAGAATACAAATCATAATAGAAGCAATCCTCCAACATGATAATCCAAGAGCAGAAGGAGCTTCAAAGCAGCAAAACCACAACCATATTCAACCACACGTACCTGCACAAACATAGGAGTCATCAGAAAACAACAAGAAATGGAATAAGACTCTCATACAGTTAGAACACCCTGAAAGAGGAGGAATGACTACTACATGAAGGCAGAATGTTGCCACAAGAAGGAAGAGATGAAAAAATTATGCTAAACCCCAAGATGGCAAAGATTTTTTAGAGAAATCCAAGGCGATTAGGCTGTCACCTAGGCCACAAAAAGAAGAAGAAGGAAAAAAAGGAAATAGGGCATTCGCCATGAAAAAATAACTCAATCTGCAGTGATAAAATGAAGGTTTCCAAGAGGTCTCTAATCTCTTTCTAGCTTTTGTCCAAGGCCTAAAATATGTTATAAAAATGGAAGAAAGGAATGGAAGTCAAGTAAGGGCCTTCCCTAACCTCAAACTATCATTTATGCTGAAAACTAGTATCCTATAGTTTTAATAAGGTTTCCTATAGTTTTGACAGGAATTACTACAGGATGTCATAGTTCTCATCTAAAGGTAGTTTGAAGGTTTTAGAGGTATCCAAATGGTGGAACAATGTAGCATAAGGTTGATAAGGATATGGGATACCTTTCTAAACTAAAAAAATATTCAAGAACTCATCTTGAATAAGGGTAAGAAAGAAAGCTAATGGTCTCAAGAAACAATGATTTTTCTTTGAAACAATATGTTTTTGGGCTTGTCCTTGCAGAGCTTATAGCCAAGATTCTTAATGCACAAGAGAGAGGCCACCAGGGCCATGGATGAGGCACAATGAGGTCACTAAGTTCTTAGAGGATGAGCAACACTTTCAGTAGGGGGTATGATGGGCCTCCGAATTAGACATAAATTAAGGCCCATGCCTCTAATTTAAAACATAAATTAAGGCCTATGACCATCCTTCAGCACGTTAAAACTCTCTTTTTGAATTAGATAATTTATTTTTAACTTTAATATATTCAATAGGAAGGTTTATGAATAATGGAATATATGTTCCTAATATTATTTATTTTTGTGGAATATTATGAGAATATTACGTAGATTATGAAGAGTTGGAGGAGGAGATAATTTAGGGACTTGTTCCCTACTACTGGAGGATCAATAATAAATAATATGTCAACAAGATATTATGGAATTATGGCACAAATTATGGAACTCCAATGATTGAGAAAATCTATGAATGTGTTCCACTAATCAAGGGATTTCGGTGCGGAAAGCTTCCTCCATCCATGGGAAATGATTCTTAATCATTTTGTAGAAGTACCAACTCCAATTTGCCTCTAAGGGGTGATTGAGAAAATCTAGGCATGTGCTCCCTGCCATTTAATGCAAATTCCTAGTATTTGGTACTAGATCCACTAATCAATGGATTTTGGTGGGGAAAGCTTCCTCCATTCATGAGGAATGATTTCTAATCATTTTGTATAAGTACCAAGTTGAATTTTCCTCTAGGGGGAGATTTTGATTAGTGTTATTGTGGAGAGAGCTTGTATTTTTGCAGCTCCATTGTATTTTCTTGCAAGGATGTAATTCTATTAATGAAATTAATGAAGATTAGTGTCATTTTCAGATTATAAATCTTGTTCTCCTCCATACATCTCTAATATTCCTTGAGCTTGGCCATCCTAGTAACCTCAGCGCCCTTTTCTATCATTTTCTTTCCTTCTTTTCACTGCTTATTCACATGCATCTCTATTTCTATTTCTTTCTATTTCTACATTTAGTATTAATGACTTATTTTCGTAGGATTGAGTTGGTTGATGTAAGTCCTTTTGCAGGATCAAAAGCATTATTTCATCCTTGGAAAATCTTTGGAATTTCATAATAATCATTGAGTTTCTTGGATTAGTCTTCTTATTCCCAAATATAGATTGTTGGACCTCCTTTTTAGCAAAGAACAATAAATGTATG
Organism: Pinus taeda; assembly: GCA_000404065.3. Taxonomy (NCBI): domain Eukaryota; kingdom Viridiplantae; phylum Streptophyta; class Pinopsida; order Pinales; family Pinaceae; genus Pinus; species Pinus taeda. The sequence continues at coordinate 74,498 of APFE031358029.1, forward strand.
CTATTTTTTAGAGCATCCTAATGAACTTCGATCTAATTGATTCCACTTGAATTAGATCATAAAAACATTCTAGTTCATAAAAAAATGACCCCATTGCATTTGCACTTGTTTTGGTTAGGCATTTCCTAGATTTACTAGCTCACTAGTTCTCAAATTTCTAGATTTTCGACTAGTAATGTTTTTATTTTTTTTCGCATGCGTTAACATAGGTATTTTTGAGTGATTCCACTTGGAATAGGGACCCAAGTCATCCTAGTTAATAACAAAATTTGTCACATCCAATTTGGATTTGATTTTCTTGGTCTTTAAACCCTCACCAATTTCATCATTTCACAAGGAAACTTCTCCAAGATTTTGAGAAAATCCATCCATCTCCCAACTTTGGTTTTGAGTTCCAAGTGAACCTAGGAATTTTCCCACTCCATTCCACCCATCACACACCTTTCCTAGGCCTCTCATCACCTCCAAAACCTCACATTTTTCTCTCGGATGTATGTCGTAGGTTCACTGTAATTCCTATAGGATCATCTTGTAGGTTTCTTGTACATCTTCTAGGCTTTCCTGAAATGGCTTTTTTTGAGGCTGAATTGATGGAAAACCTCTAGGAAGTCATCAAAATCCTCCCAAGGGTCTCCCCCACCATCTAACCATCTCCTAACCCTTCCATCCAACCTCTAACATCCTTAATTCACCTGCCACATCACCAAAGGAAATTAGGCTGCATACCTGGTTTTGCATGAAAAGAAAAAAAGACAAAAACAGATTTGATTCAATCCCTTTACTTGCACATTAGTGATGATTGATGCTTCTTAATTCCATGCTTAGATAGTAGCATTTAGTTCATGATAATTTATCATTATTGCAAAGCATAGTTTATTGGCAGTTAATTAGGAAATGGTGTGACTTAGCATTGAATTTATGTCCCTTTCCTTGTACTTTCTTTCTTGCAATAGGTTAAGGTTCCATTTCGAACATTTCATTTTCTGCAATTAGTTTAGGATTTGACTTTAGTACATGCACTCCATTACATCATGATAGCAAAGGAAGGACACATTGTATGCCGCACATATAGTACCGACACCTCTTAAGTTTGTACGAACCTCGGGTTTATAATTAAAGTTGGTGGCCTTGGGAGTTACAACATTCTTGTTGCAATACTGAGGCTCATCACTTTTTGGCGTCGTTGTCGGGGAGGTGTCAAAGTATGCATTGTTTTCTTTCCTAGTTGATTCATTTCTTTTTAATTTCTATAAAAACAAAAATGTTATCTTCATTAGGCATATTTAGTTTCAAAAGTAGAAAATTGCATTGCATTATAGTTTTCATTCAATCACAAAAATAAAACAAAATTCTCCAACACCACCCACCCCCCCCCCCCCCCCATTTGATCACATGGTGCAATAACAGCCATATCACCATTCACTTTTGCAAGTAGAAGAAGATGGCGAAGAATGTAGAAGAAATTGATGGCAATCATGACAATGAGGAAGATCCTATTGGATTTCCCATTCAAGATACCGATGGAAATGTGCACATGAAGAACATCCATCCATCTTTTCTTCCAAAATTTTGTGGTCTAAGGTCAGAGGATCCGGAAACCTTTTTCTTTGAATTTGAGATTGTTTGTAGATCTTATGGTTACTTATTAAAAAATAAAAAATTGAGATTGTTTCCAACAACATTTAAGGATACAGCTCTTAAATGGTTTACGAGTTTAGGGACAAATTCAATAAGATCATGAAATGATATGCAAACGATATTTATAGAAAAATATAAATATCATGATCTTAAAGAATAAATTTTTAGAAGGAATCAAAGAGAAGATGAGATTCTAGAGGATCTAATAGAGAGGTTCATGTATAATGTTAAGAGGGAGAAACTACATCATTTAGGATCCGACACAGTAGAAACCCTCTTAGAAAAATTAGGGATGAGTGGATTGATCTCCTTAATCTCATGAGTAGAGCTGATGTATATCAATTATCATTTGAGGAAATTTGTGAAACATGCAAACACATATTAAGAAGAAAAGCAATAGTAGGTAAATCAGCATGAAGATCGGTAAGTCAAGCTAAACTTGGAAATTTGTTTGATGATTTTAAAACACCAATTCTTAGCAATCTAACAAAAAAAGTAAAAATGTTAAGAATTCAAGATGAAGGAAAAGAAAATGTTGATATTTGTTTTGCAGAATCACATGATCTTAAACATTTTCCATCATTACCAAGGTTGAAGGAAGTTTACCAAGTGGACAATGGAACAAGTCAATTGCCAACGCCGCTATGTTATGTAGCTCCAAGAGAACCATGGCAGCCTATTCAGCCAGATATGATGCAAGAGCCTATTTCACAATTTCAAGCTTATGCACATCCACACAGGATTTCTTCGGCAACTTCCTTTATTTATCTTCAATTCAACTTTACGAACTGAAAACTACCTTTCGCACTTAGCAGCAGGGGTCCGCGCACTCAGCTACAAACTCTACTTAGGCCTCTGTGCACTCAGCTACAGAGCCTTTCTTCCCAATCTAACCCACTTCGCTGTGCTATCACTTTTTCTCTATTGACCCATTACATCAAAGATATATTTCTCCTCTCTGAGACAAATTCTAACACTAAAATGACAAAAGGTTGAAGAAAGGCTACCAACTAATGTTTTGAGGTCTTTTTATTGATGAGGCCTCTAATTTCTTTGATCTTCCTTTATTTTCCTTCATTTTCCTCCTCACATGTAACATGTGACCTTTCACCTTCCTTTTCTCCTAATTTCCATTATTTTCATAAATAATGTGCCAAAAATACATTTTTGCCTTTCCAAAGCCTTAGCCATTGCCTTTGCAAATTTCCCTCTAGCCATAAAACACAAAAAGTGACGCCCACTAAGGTATTATTCCTAACATTACACTTTGAATAAGTGTCCCTTTCCTGTGTTCTTATTTTACCTTTATTAACTTTTATTACATGAAATTTTAACTTGGGGTTGTTATAGATGCCTACAATTTAAGGGAACACCGTCCTTAGTGTTAAACCACACCTAGACCCAACAAAACCGCTGAAGAGAAAATAAATGTTTCCTTTGAAGCTTTATAACCTAGTTCATTGTATTATTTACAATAACATCCTACTCAAAAACAAAACCATCATGTCAAATATGACAACATGACAACCATTCAGCTTACTTGAGCATTATAACTTAGCTCATTATAGTATTTACAATAGGAACCATATAAAAATATGTACAGGCACCAAGATTCATTTCCTTCACTGAAAACCAATGAAGGATACATAGCCCACATCTCATCAACCATCTCCCATGTAGGTTCATGGAGCCCAAAGTGCTTCCACTGTACTTTAACCTGCTTAAGTGTTGTGTTCCAGAGCACGAGATGTTTCCGCTGCAATATGCATTGGGGTTTTAGTTAGAATTCTCCTTCTTGCTCCACCTATAATATAGACTAATCAATAACATGATAAACATCCTTTACATATATTTTAAGCAATGAAACATGAAAAAAATGATGGAATTTCACTGTCGGAGGCAGTGCAAGTCTTTAGGCCACTAGTCCAATCCTCTCAAGGATCTCAAAAGGCACACAATATGATGGTTCCAACTTTGCACATGATCCAATACTCAAGGAAATATTGTTGGTCTTGATGCACAAAGACACATGCTCCCCAACCTGAAACTCCTTAAATTCCCTATGCTAGTCTGCATAAATTTTATTCCCATCCTAAGCTTCCTTAACTTTCCTCATAAGAAAGTTATGATAAAATAATTCTACAATCAAACATTCACAATATTTAATATCATTATTAAAGGGGTTTTTCTACAAGGAAAATTTATGTTGGGTGCTTCCTTTTTAAAAATTAAATACATTAAGATTTTTCGACCCTACAACTACCACTTGGCATATCGACCTTCGTAAATATTGTAACTTTGAAAATGTGCCACGCTTAAAATTCCGAATATCACAAAACCTATGATACTTAATGCTTCCACTATCTGATTCTTCTGATATCACAATATTCTTGATACCTCCTACTTCTGATATCTGATATATCTGATATTAGTCCCCTTTGATATCATGAGATCTATGATATTCTCGTCCTCAAACTATATCGGGACTTTCAGATCAAGTTCTTGGTTTTTAAATCCTCGATATACTATCACCAATATAGAAGTTCTGATATCACTTCCCACCTCTGCTTATTACATGTTATCTCTTTAAATATGATTTATGGGGAGTTCTGTATATCGTAACTTTCTTAAGTGCATCTAAGTGATTTCTCCAATATATTTCTTCTAATATGGTGATGTGTGCAAACCCACACGAATTCACGGGTTTACATTTCATATCTGAAAGTGGTGAATTTCTGAGTTTTGAGATTATAATCAGCGACATTCATTGCAGTTTGATTTTATCATAATTTTCCCTTTAATACATAAATCAAAATGTAAAATAGTTATTTGCACTAAGTCTTTCAAGTGAAGAAGCTATTTCTCAGTCTTGTGTTTTTCATTACAGGCTAGTCGCGATAAGCACAAATCGGAAAAAATGTCTAAAGTGGCTAAAGCAAAGAGGAAACATGTTACTCAGCAGTAGTCAGCTGCTCCACCAATTGAAAACCCTGATAGACTAGGATTGATTTCAAATACAATTTATTCTCTAGATGTTGGCAATGCCTCTTTGGAATCTATTTATAAATTATTTGAGGATGAAGGACCTAGAGCAAGAGAAATAACCATCACAGTCAAGGATTCAACACTAGTCTCTTATACCATTTACAATGATGTGGAAAATTCATTTTTGCATAGGGTTGCGACACGTCCCAAGATTCTTCGTTATACATATATGATATTATAGGTCATTGATAACTTAAGTATAGCAGAAAGGAAGCTCCTGACATAGAAGAAAATAGTTATCGACTCATTCAGTGGCAATGATTTTAATGAAATGTACCATTTTCCACTGCATCAGCGCAAATATAACAAACAGTTTGTGGAGAAATTCATGAGCAACATTGATCATGCATCAAAACCCATTAGATAATGGAGAATAGATCCTAACAAGCATAAGCGTGAGTAAAACGGTATGTATGTGGTTGACTCTCTCACTGGTCCTTATAGTCAAGTTGCCATGATATATAGGTTCTTTGCTTATTCCAGTACACATAAATTCTCTGAGTAATGGACACCACTAATTGATGTTGCATCCAAAGGATATGTTTTAGATTGGGGAAATATACTACCTTTCAACCTAGTCACCCATATTCTAAATTTTAGAAGTAAGCATAGAGATTTAGAAAATATAATTCCCCCTTTCTACATGAGCACCTATGTAATGGATGTCGTATACTTCACTATGGATTTCACCTTTGTGGCATGGAAATGGACCTTAGAGGACCTAATCCCCATTCATATATATCATGATATCCTTTGGGATTCCAAGTATCATCCACACTTTTATAGAATCTTCCATAGAGTTATGTTGCATGTTTATCAAATTATCTTTGATAAGAAAACCCCTAGGATTTTCCCAGAAGTTCAAATAAACTTAATCTGGGTTGCAAACTAGTTTGGAGAGGAGTTATTTACCTACGTCTAGGTTTTCTTTAGCCTTGCTAATATCCATGTATTTCCTCTATATGTCCTTGAAAAACTTATGGCTCGAGAGATGGCATACCAGACCATATGTAATGGCATTTCAAAAGTCCTAAAAGAGTCCAATAAGAAAGTATGGCCAATTTTCCCTCTTCATTGTGGTATATATACTTTGGAGAATTTCAGACATACAACCATTAAGATTAATTCTATCTTAGAATTAAATTTTCCCACTATCTGTAACAACTAGTATGATCCTCATCAGACTGTCAATAAGGTTACTAAACAATCAAGCATCAGATGATTCTTTCATGAACCAAACAAGTTTCATGACTTATTTGAAAATGCTTCCACCTATCCAATGGTTTCCACGTAAGTTTCAAAGTAGTTAACTCCATAATAAATGACTCAATTCATTGAATAGAGGGAATCACGACTATCCAATATGCCTATAGATTCATGAAATATTACTCAAGAAATCATAGGTCAAGATGATGTTATAGTTGTTCATTCAACAAAGGTTACTGATACACCTAAACCAAAAGGGTCAGGGGCTTCTTCTACTTAGATTGAAGGTCTTTTTCTAAGTTCCAAGCTTGAGAAGATATGGGAACAGTACAACTAGATTATGAAAGACAAAGGAATCTTAAGTTTTAAAGACTCCCTCACATGAGAAGGTCTCAGTCTCTTCTGAAATTTTAGAAAAGGCTCTGATTACAATAAAGGCCTCTGATAAGCCTTTGGAAACTGAAGACATTGAATTCATACCATCTTTATTGATGTTTAAGGTTGTATTAAGGGTAGAAGATATTCCTCTCCTTGATATATTCTATAGTCCTAAACACACGACTTTTGTTGAAAGGCAAAGGAAGAAAAGGAAAATTGAATAGTCCCAGTCCTTAATTCCTAGAAACATTTCTTTTGAAGTATTATGGAAGGGTTTTGTATCTACACCTTCAGAGGAACTGGGAAGACTCACCTAGTTCATGGGATCGTATGTTTCTGCAACAATAGACAAAGCCTCTGAAATACAATAGTTATTGAAGGAAAAGGAGGAAAACAATTTGTAGTTAGAATAGAGCCTTGAGAGTTCCCTAGTGGACCAATTATCTAACCTTACAATGTATTTTGATGATATTGAAGAAAATATTACAGGTTTCATAACATGGCAAGACATCATTGATGGGAGATTAGATGATCTCCCTAGGATAGAGGATTCACACAAAGAAATAGTCTTCTGAGAATATGAGATTTGTCTTAAGCATGCAAAGACAACAATATTCAATGTAAGGGATATCTCTAACATCCTCATTGAACCTATCAATGATAATTTGTTTCAAGAGAATCTTATTTCAAACTGCTCTGAGGGAGATCTACCAGATAGCAAATTGCTAACCAAAACATGGCAGGAATTATCCAAAAAATGGGCTGAAATAGTTGAGCAGCTATCTAAAATGGACTTGGAATTCATTTGGTAGTTCTTAGTCGAGCCTCATAGCTAGTGGTTAATGGTTAGATGCCCATCCAACACAAACACCCACATGTTGCCAGTGTTAAAGGATGCCATATTTACCAGCCAAATGCAGATTCAACCAAAGACTTTGCCTGAATTGAATCCCATGACAGATATTTACAAACTCCAACAAAAAGTGGGAGGGTAGTCCTCTTCACAGGCTTAGTCAAGTTGTTATAACAAATTCTAAAAATGTCTTGCTGGTTTATTTTAAGCGTTGTTTGTTAAAATTGCTTCATGATTTTATTCTACTTTTTTGTATTTTTATTTCATTTTGAAACTATAAATCACCTCCATTTGTAAGGGAAAGGGGTTCTAAATTTTGGAAATAAGGCTTTTGTTTTCACTATTGTAACTTAAGTTCCTCTTAATAGAAAGCTGGACCACTACTACTTTCTCATTATAAGAGTTACAATATATTGGGTACTACTATCTGTTTATTATTGCTTTCCTTAAGAGTTGAATGGTTATTTGATTATGTTTATTAAGAAATCATACATGTTTCACCACTGATATGTGTGATTGAAATAATATATTATATGTATCAACAACGGAATCTTATATGTGTAACGAATTCATCAACTAATTTAATTAACTACTTAATTAAATCATTTATCATTATCTGCTTTAAACCTCATAATAACAAGATAATCTATGTTGTCATGTTTCTTATGAAATCCTTTTGAATCACATATACAAATAAGCTTTCTCAGGATAGATATTTAGTTTAAGTACTCTTTGATTTAAGTTCTAATTATATCATACTTATACACTTCATCTATTTTTATAATTTACTTGAAGGGAAACTAGTCCCACAATTTCTAGTCGAAGCTACCATCAAAAAATGAAAAGGATTTTCTCTAAGGTCCCAACCGAGTAGTTTTCTGCCAATGTTGAGGTAGACACTTCCAGCCTTCAATAGCTAGCTAACTAGATTGTAGTCTTGAAATTAACTTTAATACCACATGCATATCCAATGTTGCCAGCAGGCATTCATAGCCTCGACAGGGTTTCCCTTTAACCCATTGATATAAAAGTATCCCATCCATTAGAATTAGATTCATAGCTCATAAGTTTATTTAGATTTTGTTAATTGTCTACAAAAGGCCATTTTTCTAGCGTGGTAACCAGTTGATAACAATGTCATTTCCACGAACTAATACAATAAGAAAGTTGATTCATGATGAGATATCTTTTTCTCTCACCTTAAGACCAAAGTTCATTACCCTGGCTTGGTGACCAGAAGTAGTAATGTCACTTCACTAGGTCTTATGATCATGGTAGGTTAGCTCGTGATGATACCTGCTATCCCCTGTTGAATTTTTATTTTTATTACTATTTTTCTATTTTTTCTATGATTTTTGTTAATCATGAAAGATTACTTAATAGATAGGGTGGCATATAAAATCCTTAAGATCTAGGTATCGTGCAAATGTGTTTATAATAACTACTTTTTGGCCTACTAATATTGTCCCGAAAAATTAATTTCTCCAAAGGAATCGTAGAATTGCTTGAAAAAATGGAGTGAGATATGGCTCCTCAGGTTATGATGGAAGAAATGTATAATGAGTAATTTTATAAATTTCTTACAAGGTCAGGGAATTAAGGATTTTTATGAAAGTCGAGAACCCATATAATAAAATCATCCTTTTTAGAAAATGGTTCCCCTTTTCAAAAGTAAATTGTCATGTGATAAATACCAAACAAACTATTTAACATCCAACCATCATATTAAAAAAGACTTAAAGTATTCCTTATCCCAAAAAAAAAATATGTTGGAAAATACATTATCAATAAAAGCTACATCTAGGGAAACAATAATTACTTCTAAGGAAATTGCGGTTGTGGCTAAGGAAACAACAACTGTGATAATACTATTGGGACAAAGGAAACAACAATTGTGATAATGTTGTTGTGACTAAGGAAACAACAACCCTAATAACAGCGTTGTGACTAAGGAAACAACAACTATGATAGTGATGTCATGACTAAGTAAACAACAACCATGATAATAGTTTTGTGACTATGGAAACAACAATTTTGATAATAGTGTTATGATTAAGGAAACAACAATTGTGATGATAGTGTTGTGACTAAGGAAACAACAATTATGATAAAGATGTTGTGACTGAGGAAACACCAATTATGATAATGATTATGTATCTAAGGAAAGACAAATTGAATAAAAAACATTATAACTTAGACACAACAAATGCAATAATCATAACAACAACATTTTTGTAAGAAAATATTGGTGACATTTCCCAAAAGAAAATATGAAAAACATAAGAAAATAAAAACTATTTACATTATGTAGATGGAAAAAAGGGGTTTCTAGAAAAATTTTGCCTGATCATGGCCATAGGTATATTCACTCATTCAGTTACAACCTACAAATTTGCATCATTATCAATTTCATGAAGAAAAGGATCTCATGTAAGTGGTTGGTGATACAAACAAAGTCGATTACCATTGAAGAGGAAGGATATGTGAGAGTCATCGATCATAAAAAGGCATATTGTCCTATTATCATCAACTTTTCTAACTTTGTAAGGGCCCAACCATCTCGTTTGAAGCTTAACTAGGAATTCCTGGAATGTAGAATCGTATAACAGTGCCCAATCCCTTTTCTGAAAGTTCTTCTTTTTAATCTAACGATCATGCCATTTATCTATTTGTTGCTTAATTATAGTTGTGCATTGAGGAGAAACAAGACACATTTCATCCATTTCATTGAGTTTGTTAACACTCAGGTTGTCCCTAGGATCCTGTAGGGATACGACCGAGGTAAGCACAAACCAATCTTTGGATTGCAGGTTCTAGCCCACCTGCAATCAGAGAGGGCTCTCTCTTAATGATTCAACTTTGTTGATGATTTTAGGCTAGCTTTGGCTCAGGGGTTTTTTGTTTGTGTTTGGATGGAAGGAAAATGCTTTCAGGCAGAGAGGCAATTTATGAAGTGATAAGTTTCAAACCATTTGGCATGGAGTCATGGGTTAGGATTATCAGTGCGTCTTTCTGGTCATAAGAGAAATAATGAAGTAGGATAGCTGCTCATAACACAATCTTCAGAATAAAATGATGAATGATATGTAAGGAATGAGAGGCACTTAAGAATCTCTCATTTAACTTAACAGAGGGAAAGATGATCTCTATCTAGGGGCAA
>APFE031358032.1:0-14824 GCA_000404065.3 Pinus taeda
GATCCAATTATTTCTCAAGACTCCAAGATAGCTATTGCAGTTGTTGAGCAAACAAAGAAAGTTCAAGAAGAAAATAAATTGGATGAAGTTTGGGAGTAATTTATTCACGTCCTATCAACTGAAGAGACTCGAGATATAAACACTATAGTCAACAAAGAAATAGCGTAGATTCCACAGACTGAAGGGACAACCTCATTCATTGTTGAGGCTCCTGATAAAACTATTGTTGCTAAAGATTTGGAAATCATCCCAGAATTTCTTACATCAGAGACAGTTCTAAAAATTGAAGAAATCCCTCCTTTAGATATGTTTAACCATCCAAAACACAAATAAGTTGTGAGTAGGTCAAGAAAGAAGAGAAATATGGAACAGACACAAGAATTAGTTTCAAATGAGACTCATTTTCAAGTTCTCTAGAAAGGAGCCTAAACAGCCCCTGACGAAGGACTAAACAAACTCACACAATTTTCAAGAGCTTATGCTAGTGCTACTATTGATAAAGAAGTAGAAATTCAACTACTTATGAAGGAAAAGGAGTAGAGGATTGTTCAATTAGTCTCCAGAATCAAAGTCAAGTGATTGAGCAACAATGGCAAGCAAACCTTGTTGAATTACAGAAAAGTTTCAATCACTTGAAACTACAATTTTAATTTGAAATCAAAGATAAATCTGCACAGGTACAAAACTTATAACAAAAGATTAATCATTTGAAAGAAAATCTAGAAACAAATGAAGCTATAAAAGAAGCAGGAGAATTGGATACACTACTTGCTAAACAACAGGTTATCTTTTGTCATAAATTAACTTTAATTCATTATTTGTGTAAGACCAGTGATTATTTGGTTTACTAGTTGTCCGATCTGAGGACATTCTATGAATAAATTGATGAGAAAATATCTAATCATATAGATTGGAAAGGCAATTTTGAAGGAAGATCAGTTGATCTTCCTTGAATTGAAGAATCTCAAAAGGATATCATTTTCGGTGACTAGGACATCAAGATGAAGCAATCAGAAATGGTTATCATCGGGGCCAAAAATCTTGCTTCTAATTTCACTGAATATACCATCAATACCTTATTGGAGGCTAATCTAATATAGAAATTCCCGAAGGAAACCTTGCCAGATGTCAAACCTCTGAATTTGTCTTGGGAGGAAACATCAAAGAAGAAGGTTGAAGACATCCAAATTTTATCAAAAGTAAACCTCAAAAGTTATTGGCATTTCTTGGTAAAGCCACATAGTCAATGGCTTGTGCCGAGGTGTCTTTCTAATGCAACAGCTCAACTCCTCTCAGCACTCAGTGATCCAGTATTTACGAGGTAGATGTGCATGCAACTGATTCATCCCCCCCAACTGAAGCCACTAACGAACATATGTGGACTCAGAGAATGAATGAAGAATCAACTTGCAACACAGTCATGAATTTCTTTTTACAACGTAATGTTGTCTTATCTTTTCTTTATCCTAGCTTAGTTTGTTGGAGCTTTTTTGAAGACTTTTATTTTTATTTTACTATTTTTTTAATATTAATAGATTATTTAAACCCCTCTCATGTATTTAGAAATGGGTTCTAAATTCTTGATATACAGCGTTGAACTTGCACTATTATTTACTCTAAAGTTATCTAATTGAAGAAGTTGAACTGGAAGCTATCTTTTTCATGAGAATAGCCTTGATGTATTTGGAATTATTATCTTTATATTGTTGCTATGTTTCATCAAGATAGATAGTGAATTTCTTATAAGTTGTTTCATTATATGAATGCTTTGTAAACATTCAGACATTCTCACTATTCGTATGTAGGAGTATATTATTTGTGATTGCATATGAAATAATGAGATCTTGTATGTGATTATTTTAACCAACTAAAATAATTACCTATTTAATTAATTTAGTTCATGTTATATGTTTTCTTTTCATAAAGTGTTTAATGATCTATATTGTTGCATGCTTTGTGAAATATTTTTATGAATCACATATAAAGAGATATTATCCCAAGAGATATGTAGAATAATTTTATTTATTAATATCATATTTTCTTTTAAATTACTCCATTCTTCTCATTTTATTTCCATTATTTAGTTATATTTCTTTAATGGGAAATTGGTCCCTTTATCCCCAGACGAAGCCACCAATTCCAACGGAAATGAAGTTGTCTTAAGTTCCCGACTGGGTGGTATTCCCCGATATTGAGGCAAATATTTTCTAGGCTTCAACAGTAAGTTGGGGGGTGATGTTGGGCTTCAGAATTGATAAATTTTCTTACCTTATTTTCTTATCTTTATATTATTTTTCTAAAAAAATTATGTGTAGAATATGATAATTCATGTGATATAGATTCTAGATAGGATTCAATGGCTTTTCATTACTTTTCCTATTTAATGAATCAATTTAAATCATGAAAGGAATTGTTTACTTATGATTTGAACTGTTAATTGAACAAGGGTATTTGATATCGGATGTAATTTCCTGGAATATTCGAGGAAGAACAAATTATGAGGAGATGTTCGAGTTAATTATAACCAGTTGAATGAGATTGACTTCTATCAAGGATGGATCAATTGAAGAAGAGATATTGGCCCTGGTATTCCGAGGAAACGTTGGAGATTTTGTAATTTGATTAAAGCATCATGAGAATCTTCAAATTCTTAGGAGAGATTTTCTATTTTAAAATATACTCATTTATAATTAAAAAAGCAGGAATTGAACCTCAGTAATAGACTTAGAGTGTGAGCTATAGTCATTTTGATCTATGTTATAAATTTTTGTAGACATTCCTTGTAATTTACTCATTCTAATTTAATGGAGACTTTTGTGGTTCGTCCTCTGAGTTATCTATGGGTCATTTGAATTCCAAAGATATTGGGCCTACTCTTAGAACTACTATTGTCCTTCCTTGTATTATTAAATCCATATTTTATATTCAGTGTCTATTTTACAATTATTCAATTGTGCTCTAGATCTAATTGTTGGTTATCAGATGTGTTGTTACAGTATGAGTTTTTGCAACATCTACAGTGGAATATCATAGAGTTAGATTTATTACAATTGATTCTTCTAGTGTTATCTTTCCTAGTTGTCTCCTATGATTAATCTAGAGTTGTTAATTCTGAGGATTTGATATCATTTTTGGCAAATTCATTTCTAGTCATAGTGTTGTTATTTTCTTGCAGATGCATTTTCCTAGGAAACAACTTTGTATTTAATTGAATTACTTCATTGTTTTTTGTAGGAAAATCAATGCTTTGATTCTTTTATCAGTCTTGATTATTTAAGCTTGAAGTCTAGAATTTAAGAGTGAGTTGTTTCTTTTAGTAAGTCCGAGTTATTCCTTTAATTCACATGTTACTACTTTTCATGAGGATCATGCACATTAGATAATATTAGCACTACCTCTTGCACAAAATGTGTGGATAGCCTTGAAATAAATAAACAAAACTCCAGGTTGATGATTTAATGTGTACGGGTTTTTTGGTCCTTTAGGAACAACTAAGCAACCCAACAAAGATAACAGGCTGAAGGAATTCATAGACAATGATATTACTAAGCCTCCAATAACTGATGCTCAAGATTTGGCAGAGTGGAAGAAATGTGTGGTAAAGGCGAGGAGGATAATACTAGGAGTTTGAGATCATATTGTATCAAATATCCATGGGAAGGATACCCCATATGAAATGTGGCAAACCTTGACAAACGTTTTCCATAATAATAGTGACCACAGGAAGCTGGAAATGATGGACAAGCTTCGGAAAATCAAGATGCAAAAGAATGACACAATTTTGCAATACATGAGAAAGTTTATATAGTGTCATGATGAACTTGGTGGGGCCGGTTTGTCTATCCCTGAAGAATATTTGGTAGCTCTATCTATGTTGGGTTTTCCCAAGAGCTGGCACAGTTATCAAGATTGCGTGAATGGTAGAGACAATCTACCGAGTTGGGAGCGTTATGGTCTGATCTAGTGCAGGAAGAAATAAGGAGGGACAACCGAGATGGGACCTCATCCAAAGAAGAGGAACAGGACCTTGCATTAGCCAACAAAGGAAAGAAATCCAAGGGAAATAAATCCTAAGGCGAGGAGGGTAAGAAGAAATACTTTTCCAACATCAAGTGCTTTCATCGTCCTGAATTCAAGCACTATGCCACGAAATGTCCACAGAAGAAGGAAAGCAAGAAGTATTTTGCAGTAGTAGTAGTAGCTGAAGCTCTAGCTTCACAAATCAAGCTTGATTTTAATCTCCTTGCATGCATGGAATGCAGAGTAATGGGAAGCATGTCGTATCTCGACAGCAGTACTTCGTTCCATATGATGGGGAATAAATATCTCTTCAATGACTTGGAGGAGAAAGACCTCAAGTAAAACATTGAGTTTGGATATGATGGAAGGTATAATGCAACTGGTATCGGTATAGTTACTTTTCAGAAGGATTTTGGATCTCCTCTCAGACTCAAGTATGTGATTTTTTGTTTTGGGTCTAAAGAACAATCTTGTTTCCATTGAGGTATTGGAAGACCGTGGCTACATTGTGATATTTAGCAAAGGAAATGTTTTCCTTAGACACATTGCCACAGGATAGGTGAAGCAAATCAGCGTGCGAATCAAGAACTTGTATGCACTTGAGGTCAAATATGCATGTAAATCCTTGATGAGTGAGGAAAAGGCTAGAGACTTGGTGGTTGTTAGGGAGCATAATTTACATCTCAAAAATGGATCCTCAGAAGCAGCCTCAACAAGTTGTGGAGCAGCCACAATTGGAGAAACAAAGAGGAGACATAGTGGAAACATCAACTCAATAAGTGACCTCTAGTAGGGGGGAATTTCAAGCGAAGTGGGAATAGGGAGAACATGTAGCAATACCTCCAAGTTTGAGGTGGGGTGATGTGAAGCAATAGTCCCAAGAGTTGCAAAACTTTGGGCAGTCTCCATTGAGGTGTTTTTGTCTCATTGATCATTACCTTGCTATGGGGGCCATAGTATTCAGTAGAAAGAGGATCAATTTCAATCAAATACTAAGGATTGCAGATCAATTTTGATAGCAAAGTAGGAGGCTTAGTAGCAGAGTCAGCAAAACTAGCAAAAATGTAGGCGAAGGAGTAACTCGAGTAGAAATTGATAATCTCTTAGAAGATTTTAAAACTGATATTTTGAGTAAATTGCCTACACAATTATATGTCCTAAACATAAATAAAAAATAGGGTGATGCAGAGAAGACCCTGCCTATTTTCTATCCTCGTTGTCAAAAGAAGAAAAGTCGTAAAGAGTACCCATTGGACATAGTTGAATTATGTGCTATGTACGGTAAATATCACTCAGCAAAATGTTTTCCCTCAATCCCTGGATTGAAGGATGTATTCAATTAAGCTGAGGAAGATCTAGAGCCAATGTATCTCATGGCACAACGATGTTAGTGGGAGACTCTCCCTCCAGGTATGATGCAAGATTGCAAGATCCTGCTCTATTTTATTCAAGACAATATGCTCGAAAAAAGATTACTGGATCAACATGGTAGGGTCAACAACCTTTTAATACCACTTGGAAATATTAGCCATACTCCACACCATCCTGGATAAATCAGTCATTCGTTGGACCCTTCTGGCCAAATTTGTAGAATTTTCTTGTAGATTCAAACTGCAAATTGTAATATTCTAAAATAACTGACTTGGATCTACTCTACTCATTAGTGTTACACAACATTTTTTCACTGCCCCTGTACTCCCCGTTACTCAATCTTGGAGGACCTCTACAGTGAACCCTACATCCTTTCCCATCATGAAGAGCCTGCCATTATGTCCCTCTTCGTGAGCAGAACATTTAGCTTTTGCATCGTTTCGCAAGAATCTTCCTCTTATCCTAGTTTTCAAGATTGGCGCTAGTGCTCCATTCCCTCCTCACGTCGATTTAGAGAGTTTGAAACCAAGACTAGTGTTGTATGGTGCAAGTGAGCCCTTCATAACTCGCGTCGATCCTCTTTTGGCTAGTTTTTTTAAATATGGAGTCGAAGCTTCCAAGTCTAGCAGCCTCGTAACGGAAGTCTGGTAAATGGTTGGGCTGGATAGAGCTGAGAAATTCAGCTTAGGCTCCTTTCCCTTATTAAGATGGAACAAACCCAAGAAATAAGACCTCTCCCATAATAAGAGGAACCATCTCCCCTCCATCAAAGTTATATAAACTCCTCCTTTTCCAAGCTCAACTAGTCTTTTTTGGAGCCTGAATAACCAACAAGATATATATAGCTTGTAGCCTTCTAATTTATGTTTGTGAAGGGAGAATAGTGTGTTTGGTTTGGTTTGGAACTAAATGGAAGAAGCCTTAAACTTCCATTGTTGAGGTTATCCATGAAATGCTAGTAGAGGTGTGGGAACCCTGATACCTCAGAGGAGACTTGCAATGTCAAGGCTTTGGTTATATCTCTTTCTGAAGTTATATCAATACAAATAATGGTTTATTTCTACATTAAGTGTTATCTTACATTTAATGGTTTAAGACTCCTTGGCTTTTTAAGTAGATCTAATGTGATTGTATGATATCACGTTTGTTGTTGTCTCTTGTGTATTTGTTTCAGGTATCTAAAGCAATAAACAAATGGAAGTTGGAGCAAGGAAGCGGATCATCATCAAGCAGATTAGAGTTCTAAGAGGTAGGCCCTCTTATTCGATTCTAGTCTAAGGAATTTTACATTAAATTGTTTGTTTGTGTCTAGACCCACTCTCTCGGGCTAGAGGAACTGTCTTTGTCCACATCGAGAATTTACCCACACCACAAAACTCATACTAAATTCATTGTGCCTTTCTCAGTAGTTAGGAAATTACTTATTCAAAAGGAATTGGGAGAAAAGAAGGGCTAACTGGGTTAATGTTGTGAAAGAATATGACCTAGAAATCAAACCTGCTAAAATTGTGGGAGGCCAAGGTTTTTGCAGATTGATCACCAGAATGAATGATCCTTCAATTGATGAAGCTACAGTTAATATTGATCAAATCAGAGAGGTACTTCCTATTGATACTAAATATCAATATGTTGACTTAATATTTTATTTAAAAAATGGTTCTGCTCCATCTGAGCTTGATTATAAAATAAAAAGGGAATTAAGGTTGAAATTTAATCAATATCAACTCATCAATGATGTTTTTGTTTAGAAAAAATCACAATTTTGTTTTATTAAGATGTTTGGAATAAGCTGAAGAAGAAAAGGTTTTATAGGAACTTCATGATGGGCCAACTAGTGGGCACTATAGCGGAGATACAACTGCTCAAAAAATCCTACATGTTGGATATTATTGGCTAACCCTATTCAAAGACACTCACATGTATGTGAGAATATGCAAAAGTTTTCAAACTGCTTCAAGAAGATAGAAGAAACCATCTATGCCTTTGCATTCATTCAACATCGAACAACCTTTCAAACAATGGGGACTGGACATAATAGGTGATATTGTTCCTCATTCTTCCAAACAACATAAATACATTTTGACTGCAATAGATTACTTTACAAAATGGGTAGAGGCAATACCTTTGAAGCAAGCCAATTCTGAGAGCATTACTAAATTCATTGATCAATTTATCATCACCAGGTTTGGTGTCCCTCATGCTCTTATTTTTTTACAATGCTTCTTATTTTTTGGAAATACAATGACTGAATTTTATTTGAAAAGAGGACTTAAACTTAAGTATTCTGCAAATTACTACCCTCAAGGTAATGGTTTAACAGAATCTACTAATAAGAACCTTATAAAAATTATTAAACGAACCATTGACCAAAATCAAAAGAATTGACACAAAGCTTTAATATTTTCTTTATGAGCTGATAGAATAACTGAGAAGACCTCTATAGGTACTTCCCCTTTTCATATGGTGTACGGGAAAGAAGTTATATTTACTCCCAATTTAACACTTCCCTCATTAGCCCTAATCAATTTATTGAAGAAAATCCTTCTTCCACTCTACAATTGCGAATGTCTCAAATACTTAAATTGGAAGAAGAAAGAAATAAAGCAAAATAGGTCCATGCCCATCATTAATAGTTGGTCAAAGCTTCATTTGAAATAAATTCAGTCAAAGATAAAAAAAAAATGAAATTGGAGACTTGGTTTTGAAATGGGATAAAGTGCATGAGGATAAAGGAAAACATATTAAATTTCAAAAACTCTAGCTTGATCCCTTTCATATCTTTGAGAAGGTAGGTACATCAACTTTTATCTTGCAAGATTTACAAGGGAGGAAGGATATTCTTCCCGTTAATGCACTTATTCTCAAAATATATTTTTCTTAAAAAGAATGAATGTTCTCTTGCAAAATATGTAAATAATCTTATAGGAAAAATAACTTTTTTAGTTTTAAATAACGTTAAGTAGTACACTTTTGAAGTCTACATTGGAAGTTTCTCTCCATTATTAAGGTGTTAACTTACTCGATAAAGAATTAAGAAAGAGAAATTATAAATTGAAATTTGGTATTGTATTTATTTAAAAACTTTGAAATATGATAACTTTTTAATTGTAAAATATTCTGGCTTTGAACTTTTAAAGAATCTGTTTGTTTTTAAATCGGTTTTCAAAAGTTATTTTAAAAAAACAGAAATTATTATGAAGCTTTAGCATCTTTCACTTAAATGGTCATCCAAAACTCTTGAGTAAATGAAACCTCCCCATCCATTAATTTTAATTTTTTTAGAGTGTAATTCAAAAATATAAGAAACTTAAAAGGTAAGAGGTCTCATCACGAGCCTACGTACCATGATCATGGGAAACTAATAACATTGACATTATAGCTATTGGAAACCAAACCAAGATCAAGGCTTATAGTTACAAGATTGTAAGATAAGAGGTCTCATTATGATTCAGCTTGTTCAATTTTATTATAACTTGTGAGTAGAATTATCATCATCTGGCCACCAAACCAAGCTAATGGATTTTGAGTAAAACAAAGAAAAAATATAAGAATATATATAATTTGAAAAAAAAGAAAAAAAAACATTCATTACCTCTAAGAATGCTATGAGAAAGTGGATGGGACACTGGTTCATTTTGGTTAAATGATAATCCTGTCGAGGCTATGAATGCCTACTCGCAAAAGTGTCTCTACCAGTGACAAATAATTTTATCTATATGTTAAGCTTCAAATACTTTTTACTTTACTTTTTCGACCTATTACTGTATAATTTACACAATAAATATTTTCATCTATAACAAGCTTTGAAAATATTTACAATGAAATAAGTTCTTTCACTTCAAAGTTATCCCTATCGATCTAAATTTCAATCATTTTTAAAATTTCTAATATTTCTTGATAAGGTCAAGATCTTATCTTTTATTAAAGCAATTACCTATTTCGTCCAATGTGTCACCAATTATTGTAGTACTCAGCAACCTCTTATTATCCTTAGACTTAGAAGAATAAATAATGGGGAACCTTTTTTATAGACATTTTTGGGCACTTCAACCCCAATCACAAATGTCCATAAATTGATGGCTCTTAAGTCCCTAAAAGTGTTGCTTCACTGCCTAAAGGAACAAGGTCAATTGATTACATCATCTCCCAAAAGTTCTCCACTGAAAACTGCTCATAAATGGTCAAAACTGGACCATACTGAAAGCTCACTGCAGAGGGTGCGATGCATATCACCTTCCCAGTGTACAAGGTGCGATGGATATTGATTTTCTCCTCTGTAGGGTGCGATGGTTAGGAATGGACAAATGGCAAGGACAAAAATGCGAGGTGGAAGATCATGGAATCTTCCAGAAGCTTCCCCTCTGACACTTGCCTCTCTACTTTCGACCAGGGATGAGTAAAAGATCATCATTCTCCAAGTGGAAGCAGGAAATATCAGAGAGAAGACACTAATCAAGATCCCAGAAGATGACTCACCCTCTCTGTAATCATCTATATATGGATCCCTCATCACAGAGATCCAGAGGCTGGAATTTTGTATCTTATAGAGAAGTGCTGTTGGTTTTCTGGTGTACATTCACAGTGTTGGGTGATCTAAGCTTTGCTTGAGGTGAAGAAGAGCTTCCTAGCTGGAGGATGATGCTGGGTCAGAGCATATGGTTGTAATCCTCTTGCTACTTTTCATCTTAATAAAGCTATTCTTGTTTTCTTCCATATTCTTGTGTATTTTTTTATATACGCATTTATATGGTTGAAATACATCTAATCCTGTGTTATTTATAGATATAGATCCTTGTTTCTTCGATAGTACTATGTTGTTGTGATTCCACAGGTTCTCTTTGAAGCTGGGCAAATGAAGAAGAAGCAGAGAAGCTCTATCAAGGAGAGGAAATTAAGCGCAAGACTCAAGTTCATCTTCTTGGTTCTCCTATTGTCTATTTCCATAAGAGAAAACAACAGTAGACTTTACTTGTTTGTTTCTAAGATAGCCACCCATCTTAGTGGGAATAGCAGCATTCGAATGGACACTATTCCCGGTAACAAAATGGCGACTCCACTGTGGAAAGACTAGATTACTTGTTAGCCTATCTATCTTTATTTCTTTTATAAACTTACATACGGACCCTAAAGTCAAGCTAGCTAGCCTTCGAACTACATCTTTTATAGAAAGGAAAAGTAGATCAATGTTGCTTGAGTCTATCTCCGGGTTTTGTTTATGAATTAAACAATAGATCTGCAAGCAATCTAATTTCCCTAAGTGGTGGCTCTAGTAACCTCTTTAGATCACCCTGTGATTTACATACATTGATCTTTACTTACTCGGCCTAAACACCTGAACTGGATTTCAAACTATGAGTGAAAACCTATTTGAAGTCTCGCACTGGTACCATCGCACCCTTCCTTCAAGGCATTCTGTATGCATCACACTTCCCGAGTGTAGTATGTGTGTTGCATACTGGTTTCACTGTGTAATAGGTGCGATGGAGAGGGAGAGTTAACTTTACCCTCAGACTGTGGTTTTTTCTCACTTTTTTCAGTCCTACTTAAGAGTTTTGTTTTTTGTAGTCAATGTCTATGAAAAACCCCTTCTCTTGCATTATTCGGCCTCCTTAGTGCAAAGAACTGTAAATTTTTTTATGTATTGTGCGTCATTTTCAGTTCTCTTTTGCCAAAAAGTAGCATAGTCAGACTGTCATCTCTAGACCTAAAAGTGTCGTAGCTGTCGTTTTTAGTTTTAGAAAACAATCCCATTGTTCTTGAGAGTCAATGATAAAATTACTATTGCATAGGATTTGAATTAGTAGTTTTAAAGTGTCGAAAAACAATTTCCATTTCAAAATCGCAAAGTGTCTCTCTTGCTTTCACTTCATTTTGAAAAAGAATTTTGTTGAGTATGGTCACTTTAAAATTAATTCATATTTTCACATAGCTTTCTTAACGTCATTCACACATTAAGAACGTTGAAAACAAATACATGCATGTGCATTTGCATTTTGATTACTTGGCTTGATTTAGGACTGTGCATTTAGCGTGTGCTTTGTTCTCTGTGAAGAAAAGATCCTTGACTTTCTTCCCTTAGTAGCTAGGATTTTCATTGCTGGAAGAAGATTAAACGTTTGTTTATCATCTTAGACTACATTTTAGGAATTATATACACATCACATGGTGAACATAAAAGGAAAATCTTTAAGCAATACCAACTTAAAATAAATTCAATGAATCTAACAACAGTTTAGAACTTAACGCACAACCTCTAGAGGTCTAGGCTAGAGACGTATTTTGGCATCGTAGAACCTGGTAACTGTTGCTTTTAGTGTTGGTTGGGTGATTCCTCCACTCTGAGATGGCAAGTGCCAGTACGGACTTGTGCTCCCACGTACCATCGAGTATATATTGGGATACCACAATAGGCTACATCCTTTATCCTTCGGAAGCCATGTCTGTCGCCCTATCGATCGCAATGCACCGAACACAACATTCGGGAAGATTGATTGCCGTACCGTAAAAGGTATTCTACAATTTTGCGATTGGTTTGGTAGTCCTCTCTGCCTAGATCTCCAAAGAAGTCCATTTTTCTCCTCTTCAGACTCCTTAAAGGAAAGGTCGTCTGAGCACTTGTCACTTCAGGCTTAATAAAAATCGAAGGTGACTAGAGTCATCTTTTTTTTTTCCTCGAATCTCTAAAATTGAAAAAACAAGTTGTGTCAAAGCATCTAAAAATTCATTTAAAATCAGAATAACATCACAAATTCCCGCGTCGGTCTTTAGGTTGAGAAAATGGAGTCTACCAACCAAGGATTTCCCCTTGGAGGAAATCCTAGTCCCTTCTCCTCTTCGAGAGATGTTGGTGCACCCCATATGGCCACTTTGTCACTTCCAGGGTTGAAAACTGGTTTGGCTGTCTCGCTCTTGTCCACCTTTGTCGTTGAGAATCCCGTAATTCTTGAACAGTTGAATCAGCAACTAGACGACACTAGAGTTTCCTCCCAACCTTATACTTCATCTGATTCTCCCTCTCCTCCTTCCTCTTCGCTTAATAAAGCCGATAAAGCTAAAAATCAAGTAACTGAGAAGAAGAAGAAGCAGAAAGAGAAAAAAGAAAAGAAGAAAGAGGAACCAAAATCAAAAGGGGGCAACCAAGCGTCGTCTAGCGAAAATCCTCACACCGCACAGTCGAAACCTAAATCTGCTTGTGTGATTTGCAGTGGAGACCAATATCATCGAGATTGTCCCTGCATCCCTCGGATCTTAAGGGACTAGTCTCCTCGTTTCAACAATCCGGTAGCGTCAACCTCTCGCGATCATATTGAATGCTCGCCATCAATCAGTGAAAGTGAAGGACATGGACAAAGAAGGAATCCCAAATTTCCTTGTATGTTTTGTGAGGGCAATCACGCTGTCCAGCATTGTTCCTTACTTGACGAGGCTAAAAGAGTTTTGGCTAATCATCCAGTTTCACCGCTACGACTTCCTCCTGGATATAAAAAACTCTTGTCAAGTCCTTCACCGGTTGAAAATCCAGTTGGCCTATCATTGTGGTCGGCCGAAGTGTCTATCATTGAAAATGAACCCTCTCAATCCATACTAGACGAAAGTCAAAGGGTCGATATGGCAGTTGACCCGGTCTTGCCTCAGAGGGTTCATCTTCGAATGATACCATCATTGAAGAGAAAGAGAACGTCACCATTCAAATTATTTTCATCAACACAGACTCCAATGAACTTGGGGGTAGTCCTGCCATGCCTTTATCACAGGAAGGAAGTTCATCAGAGTCATATCCAGCCGTCTACTCGGTCCCACCACCAAGCAACCTAGTCATTTCTTTTGACTGGAATCGACTAGGCAGACCCCATTTACGAGCCACTATACCATTCATAATAATTGTACAAGCTTACAGAATGGTCATGGTTGGTACCATCATCGATGAAGGTGCTTCTGTGAGTATCCTTTCCTCAACTACTTGAAAAGTGCTTGGTTCGCCATCGCTTTTTCCTGAAATGAGAAATCTGACAGGCTTCGAAAAAGGAACCAGTTGACCTTTAGGGATCCTTCCAAATGTGCCCTTTACTTTGAGAAGGAAAACTTTTCACATGAACGTTATGGTAGTTCAAGGACCTTTAGATTATAATCTACTCCTTGGACGTGACTATATTTATTGCATGGGAGCCATCGTCTCCTCACTCTTTAGAGTAATGTGTTTTGCGCACGAAGGCAGAATGGTTAAGCTCGTAGAACAAATTTCATTCCCCGGTTCACACATTGCAAATAGTCAAATCCCATCCATAAATTGTCTTTTCAGACAAGAAATGTCTCATTGCTCTCCAGTATGTCCACCTGATGAGCGCAAGTGATTCAAGAGGATGTGACTGAACCCCAGGGGGCATGCACCCTGGTCTGTTTCGGCAGGAAAACCTTGGGTATAGAGTAGGTTTCCGTGGAGGATATATGACTAGTCTCATGAACCCGTCCTTACAGGAAAATGGGATTAGGCTGGAATAAGATACCTTCTTCAAAGTTATGTGAGTGGAATGCGTCTGCGCCATTCACATTTGTCTGTTTCGATAGACATCGTCGAGGAAGCATTTTACCTGCTACGCAGATAGAACTTTCTTGGTAACCTAGAAATTTTTCACTATACTTGGGGCCATGCAAACCTTTCGCTTGCAAGTGAAGAGTGGCTACTTATTTTTTAAATTTGTAGGACCTCTAACCCTTTAAACCCGTAAGGTTAGTCGTTTCCTAACTTGCATAAAAAAAGGATCCATGGCAAAGCTTGAGAGATGTAAGCCACTTCAAAATAGCATCTCGAATGAGACATTCTTATCATACGACTAGCAAGAAATGTTGTCGCAGAGTTCAAGCTCATTAAAAAATAAACCCTCCATGAGAAGTTTTAGCGCATAGTTCAAGCTCGTTAAAAAATAAACATAAGTCAAGCGCAAATGTTTCCCCCAGCGTTTAAGCTCATTAAAAAATGAACCAATAAATAACCATTGCGAATGCCTTATCGCCAGCTTTTGACCCTTGGTCATGTTCTCGCCATCACATCCACTCAGTTTTTAGCTAATCATTCACACCCATATGATTGTTTACCCCTTCAAGGAAAATCTTCGAAGAGTGATTCTGTTAGCCATCCTTGTGACACTGTCGTGATTGGAAAATTCTAAATGTTACCTGGAATCAACTGCTACCCAAAACCATCACTCGTTCCTCGAAAACGAGTCTTCTTTAAGCTCTTTTCATATAACTCGTAAAATATGAAAATATTTTCAAGCGATTTTCCTCTTCGGCTCATTAAAAACATAAGAAATGTTATCCCTTCTCTAGATTTTAATCTTTTTGGACCTGAGGGATTATTACACAAAAAGATTGAGTGCTTGTCTTGTTCGGCTTGTTAAAACTATCGAAAATTCATCTCTTTTGTATTATTTTA
>APFE031358046.1:0-16755 GCA_000404065.3 Pinus taeda
AGGAAGAAAGAGAGGAGAGAGAGGGGGGAGAGATATGGAGTTGGAAGGGGAAGAAATACATAGGGAGAGAAAGGTGGAGAGGGAGAGGGAGTGAAAAGGGAGAGATGGAGAGATGGTGAGGGAGATAGGGAGACAAGGGGGAGAGAGAGAGAGAGAGAGAGAGAAGGGGAAGAGAGAGAGGGAGAGGAAGAGGGAGGGAGAGAGAGTGTGTATTTTTTTGTGGGTGAGAAGGAGAGACAAGGGGAGATAGAGATATAGATGGAGGGGGAGGAGTGGGAAGAAGAGAGAGGAAAAGGGAGAGAGAGAGAGAGAAGGGGTAGAAAGAAAGAGATGGATAGGAAGAGGGAGGGAGAGAGAGATAGAGATAGATAGACATGGAGAGAGAGTGTGTATGTTTGGGGGCTGAGATAGAGAGATAATGGGATATAGAGATATAGAGATATAGATGGAGGGGGTAAAGAGAGAGAGATAAATAGAGAGAGAGAGAGAGAGAGAGAGAGAAGGGGACGAGGTGGAGAGTGAGAGGGAGATGATGAGGGAGAGATAGATATATGACAGGGGGAGAGAGGGAAGAAGAGAAATATAAAGAAAGGGAGGGGGAGGCACAAGATAGGGAGGGGGGTGGAGAGAAGGAGAGAGTGATGGATGTTGTCACTCACTGCTTTTTTAGTCACTAGTTGCCTCAAATGCCCAATAGCAGTGAAGTTTGATGCTACTTTTTTGGGCCACAGAAGCTATCAAAGCCAGATTAGACCCACTCCATCGTATAATGCTCGGAAAAATCTTTCCAGTGGTATATGGAAGTCCAAAAATGGACTCCTGGGACAGAAATTAAAGCATGTTGAAGAATCCCTTTGGAAAGCCTAACAAAAGAGAAAAAATGGCTAAGTGTTGAAGAAAAATCGCAATCGGGGCTCGGGACAGTTCATCGCAATTACATATTGGCCATCGATGGGGTCAAGGTCTCACTCTTAAGGCTTATTGGTGGATATGAAGGACGATTGCAATTTATCGATGCAATCGTTGGAGAGGGCTGATAAAGGCCTAACACAGGAAATGCTTGCAAAACAGGGCTGGGCAAGCCCTTTTCTCTCTCCTCCGTGGGGTATACATGTCAACCCATAAGCAATATCGCACATCAACCATTGGCGAAGGCAAAGGGCTCCCACTTAAGAGATATCGGCGGTTCCATCAGCCGATTGCGATTTGCGATTTCTCATTGTTTGGCTGGGCGAGGACTGATGAAGGCTAACACAGGAAAGGCATGACAAAATAGGGTTGGGCGGGCCCTTTTCTCTTTCCTCCAACAAACCACGTGGCGGCCTTTGATTGGTCCACTGAGCTGACATGGCCGGTGACGTTAGTGATGATGTGGCAGGTACAGAAGATGACATGGTAGGCGGACACGTGGCACTCATTTTTGACATTTTCATCGGTCCTATGGGGTCGTTTCCGGGTGCCACGTGGCACCACCCACTGGGTAACATGTGGCAGTGATGACATCAGCAATGATGTGAGCAGGTTATCGGAAATTGGCGATTGCAAGTGTCAAGGGGTAAAGAGCTAAGGCCATAGAGAGGCGTCGATTGCGATATGCAGGATTTCTCCTGGACGTGATAAGAGTTTATAGTTCGATTTAAAAGGGCCCCACCTCCAGACTATCGACCTTCGCCCAAGAAAAAGGCCGTTGTGCACCGCTGATTGTGATTTGCAGGATTTTTCCCTAGACGCAATAAAAGATTAAAAGGCTGGTTTATAAAGACCCTGCGTCTGGACTATGAGCACACTCCGATGGAATAGGGAAAAGAAGGTTAAAATGTCGATATATAGGAAAAAGGCAATACAAATGAAAAGGTTGCCAAGACACATGACCAACAACCTTAGCGCTTAAGGGCTCAACACCCAGTCTCAACCGTCGGTCATATTAGGAAAGCCACAAAAAGGGGTATAGTAAAAGGGGCCAAGGGGAAAATCAAAATCGGCCCATTTCACTTGTTTTAGAGGAAAAATCTCGTGACTGTGCGATTCCACTATTAAAAAAATAACACTGCACAACCACCACGTCAGGGCATTGGAGACATCGTATAGAGGTTTAAAAGCGAGATGGGTCGGTAACTGGGTAGTTTACTGAAGGTATGGGGCACACTCAGGGAAGGACTCGACCTGCAACATATCTCCACAAGTCGGTGCAATAAGCATTCAAAGTGGAAGAGAGAGTCAGTCGACCGAGCAACATGGGCACACTCCGTGACATAGACAGGGCTTGTTCTGAGGCTCTCATAGGGACACCAAAGGTCTCTTCCTCCATTCTTCCTCCCATCCCTCTTGGCTTTTTGTACTTCTCTGTTTTCAAGAAGGGATTCAATCCCTGTTGTAACAGGCATGTAGCAGAGCCTTACAGGGGGGACAACTAGTCTAGTATGGCAGTTGGAGCCCTGGCTCTTAGATATTTTTGTAAAATGTAACTCCATCAGTCCCATCTTCTTTAAATAGGGGGATGAAACATAATGCAAGGGTTCCGAAATTTCTTACCCGCGAGGGCTAGACTCTGTGATACCATTTTTGGCTAATAAATTTGTAAGTGCATGACTTGTATTTCAAACCGTGTTACTTCACACAGGCAAATATTTCAGACATGGCAAAGAAATAGTGGTGATCCCCCCTTCTAAGTATTACAGTATGTTATCCTCCTATTATTTCCATTTTGTTTACATTCTTCTTCAAATTCATGTGATTACTGCTATTAGAAATATCTCAAGACCTCCTCACAGACTCGTTGGTATCAATATGTTATGCATGTGCCTGTAGTTCCTTACAGATCCATTTGTATCAACATTGTTAATGCTAGTGCATGTCTGGATTATTGAAATCATATCTTTAACAATTTCTCTTCATGAATCACAACACCCAACCTCTCTTCTTTCCATTATATCTGCTTCTGACTCAGATAAGTATTGGAATTCTTAGAGCTGCAAGCTCTACATGTTATGCATAGGGTTCTTGGTGTTGTAAGCTCCCTACAATGAGTTAATCTTCCTCCTCATCCTCGATCATTTACCCAACAAAGTGTTGATGGTGCTGGACCCGCCAACATCAGGGGATCTCCTCGGTATGAAGTCCCAACTATACCTCACACCATTTGGTGTAGGATTCCCATCTAGTACGATGGCCCGGTTTCCATCATCTTAAAGGTTTTCCTCAACTCTTACTTATCATCATAGAAGAGTGGTCTACTTTGTCTTTCGAGAAGTGAGGTTCACGTGCCTGGTGAGTGTAAGTGTCACTTGTGTCATTGTTTCTTTCAGCATAGAGGTAGAGGGTGGGAGTGAGTCCCAAGTTGGTTGGGAGAAGTACCAACTCTGCTAGGAACACAAAACACAACAAGACATGCGCAACTTCTGGCAGAACAGTCCAGACGGATGAGACAATCACAACACACAAGGGAAGATAACACATATAACACTCAGCAGATTAGTCCACATGAGTACAACAGTTGTTATAGTAAGTTCCATGTGAAAGGTCTATCTGATGTCTGGGAGAGTAGTCTACACGGGCGAGACAACGTTAACAACATATACAACACATTGTCATTAACATATGTGTATTACAACAAGTGAATTAGTTCAAGTGTTAAACACAGGTTCAAGCAACATGCATTACAAGTGTTAAATATTAGTCTTACAACAGATACAATACATGTGTGAAAACATGCTGTCGTGTTAGCAGTCTTTTGAATTAAGCGAAATTTCTAAGACACATCGTTACACCATACATCACTAACCCTGTGTGAGGGGCATTGGAGCCACTGCTTACTCCTCAAAGAAAAGATAACAGACTCTCTTGGCTATGTAGGAGGAGCTGAGGTGAAAAGTCCTTTACATGTACAAATGAGGGGGTATTTATAACCAAGGGTGAAACTGACCCTTGTGGTTGTTCACCTACGCTCATGATTGTTTGACTTCCATGACTTTTTGACTTTACATGACTCTTTGTACAACAAGTGGGTCTCTTGGACTTCCACGTTACATTACATTAATTTGCCAACATGGCCCACAGTGGAGATGTGGACAACATGACTCATGACATGACTCGACATGACAGTGCTGGTACATTCATGTTGCTGGGTGATGGATATCTTCATGGTGTATCATAGCTTCGCCTCTGCATGGAAAAGTGCACAGAGTCTCCGATGGTCGTTGGTTCGCTTGATGTTGCTTTGACACGTTTCTCCTTGCTTATATGTTGGAAGGCTTGATAGGCTCATATGTTCGCGAAAGGTGCATGTTCATCCGTTCGTCCATCCGTGAGCACATCTTGCATGTTTTATTGTTTGTCCTTCCGTGAACACAACTTTGCATGATCATCTGTTTGCTAGCACATCCCTTCGAATGCATCGTCTGTTCGTTCATTGGTGAATTTGTCCTTCTACATGTGCTCCCTTCGTTCATCACATTCGTCGTCGTGCCATGTTTGTTGTTATACTTGTACCTGTAGTCACTCATGACGAGACGACATCAAATAAAAAGACCTCCTAGTCTACTTTGACACATGATCATTTCAGATGCAAGTGACCGGGAGAGGCAGCAAGGTTGCGAGGCGAGATGATGGCTCTAGGAACTGCTAATGAAAAATATGCAAGATTCATTAGGTGATGAAGATGGGCAATTCAAGTCGACAGTGACTGTCTGTGAGGTCTAGCTTGACTGGAAGGAAAAATTGTTCAAATTTTGGGAGGGACAATCCGGGCTACAGAAAGGCAAGGCAGATAGAACCTGTGCATTTTCTAGAACGAGCAGACAACTGGGTTGGAAGGAAAAAATTGTGCAATTTTATGGATGAACAAGCCGAGCTGCATGGAGGATCAACATGCAGGAATTGTGCAGTTTTTTGGAGGAATTGGCTAGCAGCCTGGTAGCCAAAATTGTACAATTCCCAGAGGGAACTAGCAGTGGGCTGCTGGGTCACTAGTAGTAGAAACTACGCAATTCCCAAGGCAAACAGGAAGTCAACTGCTGGGAGCTTGGTAGAAGAAACTGTGCAATTCCTGGAGGGAAATGGTAGTCTACTGATAGGGGTTGCTAGCAAGGGAAATTGCACTGAGGTTATGAGGTCGATCAACTGATCATCCTTGCGTAATTTCTGAGCTGAGCAGACTGCTGGGCAGCAGAAGGCTTGCTCATGAAAACTGCGCAATTTCTTGGATGAGCGGTCGGTTGACAGTCGGGAGGAATGACTGGGAAAACTGCACAATTTTCTAAAGGAGACAGGGATGGAAACTTGGTGTCTGTCTGGCCTGTCTACGCAATTTCCTTAGTCAGCAGAGTGGGAAAGGTCCATAGGTTTTACGCAATTCTTTAGGTGAGTTAGTTCCGGGGTGGCTGCTGGATCCGACTCTCCGGATGGCTAGCATGAAAGTTGATTGGATCGCTTGCGATCAGTGCAACTTGGAAAGAATTTCTTGGTACTTCTACGTTGTTCTGGGTGACAATCGATCGAATCAATAGCAGGGTGATGGTCCAACTGTCATAGGGGAGTCCGGTCATCAGAACTTCAACAAAATGACTAAGTGTGTGAATGATCGAAAGATGCATAATTGATCATGCAAACACACACTTACATGACTCGACGATGAGACAACTCAAAACATCCAGACACACATGTTCAACATGACTGATCAACGGTGTAAGCGACAAGCGTGACACTCGTGATTGATCGTTGATTGACCGCGACAATGTTTGTGTGACAATGAATGTGACTCTGTCTGTGAGTGCGACAGATGCTTTCATAGCTAACATAACAAGTACAGACGAAGCGAAGACTTTGAATTGTTGTGTGGGTTACTTCGGCTTCCCACTTACACCATGGACATACATGGTTCACCCTTTGCCAACTTAATAAAAAAAAATCAAAATTTCATCTTGATCACAGCGTTTCAAATCCGGAAAGGGTAGTTTTGCTCACAAGTTGAAGATTTTTAGAGTATAAGTTTTCATCTCTGGTGTTGCTCTACTGCCAGCAGGCTTGGACAGTACCTCGGCGGAGTCACACAGGAACACACACATTGCTCCACCGCAAGCGAGCCTGGTCAGTACCCCGGTGGAGTTGCATGCTTCACCTCTCTGCGCAGGAAGCCTTTCTCTCCTTTCGTCTTTGTATTTTTCAAGAGGACTGTGCATAGGCACTTATTTTCTTTTGGGCCGGAAGAGGGATCCTGACTTATTAAGAGCATAAGAGGTTGTTCCTTCATAGAAGCATGTAAGACCTTTGACATAGGTTTGCTTGTTTAGATTTTCCCCTTCTGCGTTTCTACTAATTGGATGAGCTTGAACACACAGAGCAGAAGGTTGAGTACAGGCATGGGGCTTCCCAGTGTGGACACAGGTTCTTGGTTGAACTAAAACTTCTCTTGCAGATGGTTCATATTTTTTTTCAAGACTTCATCGGCCGAAGATTATAACCAAGCACAAAGAAGACGAACATAAGATAGACCAAGTGTTGCAGTGTCGTACGTCTATTCAAATTTTAGCCACATACTCTGTTAAAAATCCAGAACGTAGTAGTTGGTAGCACTTATTTCCGGAAACAAAAATAGTAAGGTATTAAGAAAACCAAACAAAAGAAAACAAAAATAGTAAGCAAACCAAACAAAGTGAAAACAACAACAAGCAAGCAAAGCAACCAAGTCAGCAAGCAAACAAACATGCAAACCAGAAAGCAAAGACAAGCGAAAAAGAAAACACTACTCCTACTCCTACGTTAAATGGTCGGGGTTACGTGAAATGAAATTTCCAGTGAAGCCAATGTATGCGTACCTGACCTGCAGTCACAAAGATATAAGCAATTAAAACAGATAAAAAATAGTGTGCAACGGAAAATGAAAAAACTTGAAAAAGTTGCACATGAGAGAGAAGGTCTCTCTTGTGGGCGGAAGAATGTGTCACAACCACCCAACACACATTCTTACCTCTTCCGTGACTATCATTTTTCAATAAACCTCAAAGGCCTCTTGTAAGTGTGTGTTGTTCTGCAGTTGGATGTTGGGTCACTGGCAACAGAAACTGTGCAATTCCCAAGGGGAACAGGCAGTCAGATGCTAGGAGCTTGGAAACAGAAACTGTGCAATTCATGAAGGGAACTGGCAGTCTGCTGGTGAGGGAAACTACACTGAGGTTGGGAGGTTGGCCTACTAATCATCTCTGCGCAATTTCTGAGCTGAGTGGACTACTGGGCAACAGAAGGCTTGTTCATGAAAACTACACAATTTCCTGGTTCAACAGTTGGTCAACAGTCGGGAGGACTGAATGGGAAAACTATGCAATTTTCTGAAGGATACCGGGACGGGAACTTGGTGTCTGCCCAACCTGTCTGGGTAATTTCCTCAGTCCGCAGAGCGGGCAGTTTCAACAGCTTCTCTGCAATTTTTGAGGGGAGTCAGTCCCCAGGTGGCTACCGAGTCCGACTCTCCAGGTGGCCAGCATGAAAGTTGATTGGATCACTTCCGATCAGCGCAGATTGGAAAGACCTGCTTGGTGCTTCTACATTGTTCTGGGTGACAGTCGATCGAGTCAATAATGGGGTGATGGTTCGGCTGTCATAGGGGAGTCTGATCATCAAAACTTCAACAAAATGACTAAGTGTGTGAACGATTGAAAGATGCATAGTTGATCATGCAAACACACAGTTACATGACTCGACAACGAGACGACGCAAACCATCCAGAGACACATGTTTAACATGACTGATCGACGGTGAAAGAGACAAGCATGACACTCGTGATTGATCGTTGATCGACCGTGACAATGCTTGTGTGATAGTGAATGTGACTACATGTGTGAGTGAAATAGATGCTTTCATGGCAAACATAACAAGTACACATGGAGGGAAGAATTTGAGAATAACCAGAACATGGTCGCAAGCATGCCTTAGATACCAACATGAAAAAACTTGGATGAAATGAACAAGCAAGGCAGATGCAAAGACTCACAGTGGCTCATGGAGTGAACCTGAGACTGTGTAGTCATCAAGTGAAACTCTCAAGGGAGGCTATGAAATTAGGTGTAGGCCAAAATTTTGGAGGTTGGTTGTAGCTGCTACAACACAAAGCCTATTAAGTTGTAATCCCCTTTGAAGTAATCGGCCTCCGTTGTTCTATGTGATACTACTGGGAACTGTGTGTGTGAGGGAGTACTTGAAATCCATAACTCATACCTTTGGAGGAATGAACCAAGCCCTCCTATTTCCTTTTATTTTCTATTTTTTACGTGACAATTGGAGTGTTGCAACCCCCTCACATATAACCTTACAAGCACTCTATTTGAGATGTCCTAGGTAGTAGTCTATAATCAAGCCATAAGCTGTCTCTAGGGAGCTTTCTTCTCTCCTGCAACACTTGTGTTGCAGGTGCAAGATCTGGCAACAACATCTTTCTGGCACCATTGTCGAGGAACAGATTAGAATATTTTTCCTTGGGTATGACAAAATTTTACATTCCCTCTCTTAGGTGAGCAAGGGAAGTGTGGGTTGAAGATCTCTCACCTTGGTGACTCCACTGTTTAATTTTATGGTAAACATCCTGGTGACTCCACTGTCTGAATATCAATTGTAAACACTCTGGCAACTACCTTTGTCAAGAAATGGATGAGACGATGGAAGAGAAGGTTAGCATAATACATAACTCCTTATATAGACTTATGGAGCTAGAGTTAGATAGTAGAGGCCTTCGACGATAGTATTCCTCTTCCTCTGAAAAAGAACAAGAAGGCAGGACACATGAAGAAGAGGAAGATGAGCTTCTTGTAACACTAAATGATGATGAGATGGATGATTGTTGCAAGCAGTTCTCCAATTTCATGATGGCTCGGTTGCACAAGTGAATTTCTCTTCGGTTATCTAGAAATACATCAATGGGACATGACCAAAATGAAGGCACTTCCTCCAAGGAGCCTCCCAGGCCAGATGACAAGGGAAAGGGACTTCTTGGTACAAATGGCTTTAAACCTGAAGTCCTCAAAGAAGAGAAGTCACCCTCCCCTTCCCGGCTTATCTTTGAAGAAGCAAAAGAGCCAGGTGGTGTTTGTGGCTGCCATGACCAAAAAGACATCGGTCAGTAGATTGTATGTGAAGAAGAGGTTGCTACAAACGTTCTTTTTCTATTCTAGGACCCTGTGGCTTAGTACATAAGCATATTCTTCAGTCAACACCAAAGGTCATCTCATGGGCATGTATCAGGTCCCATATTTGCGGATTTTTCTTTTTCAGTGGTATGATGGCATGTGGTCTAATACTCTTATGCTAGTGTGGCTCTGTTGGAGAGTTGAACATACTTAGCTAAATTAAGTATTGTGCATAAGTAGGATTGTGCATAAATAAGCTCACCAACTGAGCATTTACTTTTCAGTTGTTAGAATTTTTATTTTCAGCATTTAGGTTGATGAGGAAAGTCCCATGGAGATTTTGCTGATTAAAAAGTTCATATATTACTGACTCCATGCCCAATGGTGAAGGATACTGGTCTACAGGTTCTCAACAACTTGCTTGCAAGTCACTTCCCCCAGTAGGAGCAAATGTTGTCACTCACTGCTTTTTTAATCACTAGTTGCTTCAAATGCCCAATACTAGTGAAGTTGATTCTAATTTTTTGGGCCATAGAAGCTATTAGAGCTAGATTGGACCTACTCCATCGCGTAGTGCTCAGAAAAATATTTTCGGTGGTATATGGAAGTCCAAAAATGGACTCCTAGGGCATAAATTAAAGCATGTTGAAGAGTCCCTTTGGAAAGCCCAACAAAAGAGAAAAAATGGCTAAGTGTTGAAGAAAAATTGCAATCAAGGCTTGGGAGAGTTCATCGCGATCGCATATTAGCCATTGATGAGGTCAAGGTCTCACTCTTAACGCTTATCAGAGGATGCAAAGGCCGATTATGATTTATCACTGCAATCGTCGAGGAGGGCTGATAAAGGCCTAACACAGGAAACTCCTGCAAAACAGGGCCGGGCGGGCCCTTTTCTCTCTCCTCCATGGTTGTTACAAATCCATTTGGGTACATCATGCCCATAATTCAAATCAATATTTTTAGGGCCCATCAGACCCTAATTCAGTTGCTACATTCCCTAGACAAGTCATCACTTTGAATGCCTCCTTCCCTGAGAGTTTCTTGGCCTAAAGCCCTCCAAAAATGCCTCCTTGAGGGACCAGCGCAACCTTTGTCAAGGGTAAGTGTGCTTCACTGTAGGTAGGCCCATGTCAGGGTGCTTTCCAGAACACTTAGGCCCACTTTGACCTGTGCTGGGCAAGATTGAGTGAAATCATCATAGGGTTCTAGGAATATTCTTATCTTTTGGAGCCATCTAGAAGATTCCCACACTTATCATCTCCTATGAGCTTGAAATTGGATACGGAATGAGTTAAGTGACCTCCTATCCTCTCATCACTTCCTCCATGGAAACTAACTCTAAGTTTTGAAGGCCATTCAATACCCTCATTTATGACCAAACCTCCTCCATTTTCCTATAAATTGAGAACTCATCTAAGTGATCAAGGGCTGGACTTTGAGAATTTGTAAGGAGATACTATTGGTGTGAGGTTTGAGAATATAAGAAAGTATTGTTATGCTTCCGGAGTGTTGTGCTTTTGATGTGATGTTGGCTGGAACCCAAGCTGGAAGAGTGACAATGGATTGGACTTCATGGTTGTAATTCTTCCTTCTACTTAATAAAGTTGTTTACACCTTTTCCCATATTCTTGTCTTTATGTATGATGATTATATGTGTAAATGATTTCGATTCCATTTGCTTATAGTAGATAGATCTCTTACTTTGATTGTTTTTTGTCCTCTGTTTATGATTGCATGTACTTGTTGAGCAGATTAAGTTCGAGAAGGAGAGACGGAAGCCAAAAAAAGGAGACAAAGGGAAAGCGAAAGATAACAAGTAGGTCCCTTATCTTATTTATCTTCTATAGAAAAAGGTTAAGCGCTTTAATTTTGTTGTTCTAGGTTTAGCTACCCACCAAGGGAAATTGTATTTATCCGTAGATGCAAAATTCCACATAACAAATTGGTGACTCCACTGGAGAACGATCATCGTTCCAGATAGTTACCTTCATCCTAGTACACCCTAGTAGACTTTACTTG
This sequence comes from Pinus taeda, assembly GCA_000404065.3. NCBI lineage: Eukaryota > Viridiplantae > Streptophyta > Pinopsida > Pinales > Pinaceae > Pinus > Pinus taeda. The sequence goes on from APFE031358046.1 coordinate 11,133, forward strand.
CTTCCATTGATCTTGTTTTAGCCTTTTTGAAGATTTTTTGGTAAAAATTGTGCTTGAAAGCCCTTAGGATGGCCTCTCTGGTACCAACGCAAGTTTAGTCAAGAGACAGAGCGCTGCAGAGCACCCTTAGCTTGAGGACAATGCTCTGAAGCGCGATGTCTCCCATTCAAGGCTACACTGATCCTCCTTAGGTCAAGAATTCCTCCTTTGACTTGATTTTTCCTAGATTTCCTTCTGTTTTTGCTTGCTGAAAGATCAATGATGCTTGTGTCTCTGAAATCAATTTGTGTTTCCTTTCCTAGCTCTACTTTGGCCTTGATTGTTTAGTGTTTCTTAAATGATTTTTTTATGACTATTGATTCATTGTCAAAGTTAGTTTATAGTTGATTAATCTTTGTTCAAAAGAAAGTGTCATAAAAGTCTTCATTTCTTTGAAAAAACAGCTTGGGGGGCATGCACCTAGAATCGAGTCATCATGCTGGGGGCATGTAAACCAATCTCAAGCATAGTTTTTCATTTCAAACTTGTATAAAAATCCAGTGTCATCAACTTCTGGAGATCACGCTGGTGACACACCATCAACTAGTGGTAGTAAAGTTGATGGAAAGAAGGGTAAAGTTAAGTTTCCTTGTAGCTTATGCGAAGGGAATCACTCCGTTCACCTTTGCCCTATCTGGATGAAGCCATAAAGTGTTGGATAATCATCCTACTTCACCGCAGTGACTTCCATCTGGTTACAGGAGACTCTCCCTTAATCCTTCACTAGTTGATAAAGTGACTGACCCAAATCTACCGTCGGTCGAACCCACTCTCTCTGAATGTGAATCCCATGAGTCTATACCTAACCCATCACATGTCGAGGTAACAGTTGACCCGATTTCACCTTTAGTTAATCGTACCTTTCCCATAGAGAGTGAGTATGATACTACTCAGGTTCTTTTTGTTTCTTCAGATTCTAATGAGCTTGGGGGAAACCCTCATGTTCCATCAAGATAGGAGGAAAACCCTCTCATTCTTGTAACTCAAGGGGGTAATTCTCCCACTCTTACTGTACCCCCTCCAAGTAGTTTGGTCACTTCCTTTGATTGGAACCGACTGACAGGATGTCATGTTCCTTCTTATGTGCCTTTCCAGATCATAGTACAGGTTTGTAATATGATTGTACTTGACACTATTATAGATGAAGGCGCATCTGTTAGTATCATTTCCTCCACTGCTTGGCAAGCGCTCGGTTTGTCGCCACTAGTGCCTATTACCCATAATCTGTTGGATTTTAATAGAGGAACCAATCAACCATTAGGGATCCTTCCTCAGTTGCCTATTACTTTGGGAGGAAAAATTGTTTATATCAATGTGATGGTAGTCCGAAGGCCCTTTAGATTATAATTTACTTCTTGGGCGTGACTATGTTTATGACATGGGAGCTATGGTTTCAACACTCTTTCGAGTGATGTGTCTCCCGCATGAAGGGCAAATTGTCACTGTTGACCAGCTTTCATTTCCTGGTCCAAATATGGCTTCCAGTCAATCATCTTCCCTAAATGGTCCTTTTGTCCCATAGGTATCTTCCCCCGCATGGGTCAATTATGTGGCAACTCGTTCCATACCTACATCAACGGACGATCAATTCTATGATGTTGTACATTATGTGCTGGGGGAATTGGAACCAGACCTTAGATTACTTGTTACAGATCCCTTCGAGAACATTTTTATCTCATCTGATGAGAACCTCTTGGAAGTCATGACCTCTTTTGGGTCCTAAACAAGGAATATGAGGATAGTTCTTTTACTATGTCAACCTCATTAAAAAAATGAAACAGGTCCATGAGCATAGTTCCTTGTCTTGTGTGAAGCTTGTTAAAAAAAGAAACATGGAATGTGAGGATAGTTCCTTGTCTTGTGTCAACCTCATTAAAATATTAAACAAGGAATATGAGGATAGTTCTTTTACCGTGTCAACCTCATTAAAAAATGAAACAGGTCCCAGAGCATAGTTCCTTGTCTTGTATCAAGCTCGTTAAAAAATGAAACAAGGAATCTGAGCAGAGTTCCTTGTCTTGTGTCAAGCTCATTAAAAAAGGAAACAAGGTCTCTTGGAGCAAAGTTCAAATTTGAGTCTTTGATTAGATCTCGTAAAATTCTAGTCGAGTCTTTCACTTGATCTCGTAAATGAACCTTCATTCCATCCACCTGATAGCCACGAGTAGTCTACTTAGGTGAATGTAATGAAGCTTGGGGGGCAGCACCTACAATTGCATCATCATGCTGGGGGCATGTAAATGAATCCAAGCATAGTTTTTTCGTTTCAAGCTCGTGTAAACATGAAACTGAATCCAAGCATAGTTTTTCATTTCAAGCTTGTCTAAACATGAAACTGAATCCAAGCATAGTTTTTTGTTTCAAGCTTGTGTAAACATGAAACTGAATCCAAGCATAGTTCCCTATGGTTCAATATTGTGTAAAAATGAACCCATCTCCATTTTAACCCTCGTGATTGTCATTCTATTAGCCTCTTCCGTCAGATGAGCCTTGGTTTTTCTCCTTCCATCGTCACTATCTGCTTGGCTGATCATACACTATCACTTGGTTGTTTTACCCTTTTTGAGGAATAGATGCAATGAGTGGTCGTGTTAGCCAACCTCTTCACATAAATAAACATGTTTTGAGAAGTTCCAACATCACCAGAACCAATTGCTATCCTAGACACCACTCGTTCCTCAAAGTGGAGTCCTATTTAATCTCCTTTTAGACTCTCAAAATATGAAAATATTGTCGAGCACTTGTCCTTTTCAGCTCGTTAATGGATTGGAAATGACATCTACTCAGTATTAGTTTAACCCTTTTCCAGATTGAGATAGATTACTTACAAAAAAGAAGTATGGAGTCCTCTTTAAGCCCTTTTCATACTCAAAATATGAAAATATTGGCAAGCGCTTGTCCTTTTCAGCTTATTAACAGATTGGAAACGACATGTACCCAGTATAAGTTTAACCCTTTTGTGGACTGAGACAGATTACTTACGAAAAAGGAATACGTTGATCGAACATGGCCAATAAGTTCTCTCTTGTATTGTTTTGCGCTTTTTCGGACTTGAGAGACAAATCTATGAAAATGAACTTGTGGAGTTTTCTTTTTGTCCCTTTTCAAGCTCTCTAAACATGAAAAGGACCGAGTTATCATTGTCGTTAAACTCATTAAAACATCAAATAGCAACAAACTCATCCATCATGACAAGGCCAAGTTTCACCTTTGCTAGACTGGTTAAATGTCAAGTTATGGTATGTTCTTTGCTTAGAGCAGTTTTCTTCTTTTTCTTATTATCATCCACAGATTAGAAATCATATGTACATTAAGTAAAGTGCAGATAGAACATTAAACGATCGACAGAAAACAAGCCAAACATGGGAAAACCCTTTGATCATATGTTCCTTTATATTCAATAATTCAACAGAGAGAAATAGTACATAAATCTGATTTACATCAGTAGCAGCAAACCCCAGATCAGCCCTAAACTAGGGCAACAAACCCTAGATTGAACTTGTCAAGTCTCTACCGGTGAGTCGTTCACTGTGCACCAGTCTGAGACTTCGCCATGCACTAGTCCAAGATTCTCCGCACACCAGTACAAGATTTCGCCGCGCACCAGTGCAAGATTTCGCCATGCACCAGTGAAATATTTTGTTGTGCACCAGTGCAAGATTTTGTCGTGCACCAGTGCAAGATTTCGCCGCTCACCAGTGCAAGATTTCACCGCGCACCAGTGCAAGATTCCGCCGCACACTAGAGAGAGAGAGATGTGATGAGATGAGTGTGTGTAAATGAGGAAAAGACCTCCTGTATTTACACACAAATGTTGATGATGAATAGATGCGTCTGTTGGGCTTCTGAGCCTACATGAATTGCTGGTCGGCTTGATAATTATTCCATAATCAAAATATATTCATATCTCCATAAATACTTATCAGAATCACATGATCTTTAGATCAATCCTACACCTCTCGACAAGAGGAATCTAATGAAAATATTATCATCCATGAATAAGATGACCCACATGGATTTTGGCCCTAGTTTCCAATTTTAACACTCCCTCTCGACTAGGGAGAACTCCATCTGCAATTTGTCTGTTGGTCGCTACTCTTCATCCATCAAATGCATTGCCCTGTACAACCTGACCCCTGCTCTGCTCTGCTCTGTTCTGTTTTATCTTGTTCTGATATGCTCTGCTTTGTCCAAATTATGAAGATGAAGAAATGATCGAGGATGTATCATACCATCCTCCACTAACTCAAAGTCAGTCTCAGAGTGTGTACCACTAGTCCCAGACCAGTCCTCAACCGACCCAAAGTCAGTGTCATAGTGGGTACAACTCCTACCACTGGTCCCAAACCAGTATCATTGATCCCAGATCAATGAAGGTCATCCTAGCATAGGGAGTACAATAGATACAACGATGTGTCCATCAGTTCTACTATGGTCCTTATCGTCATTTCCCTGCTCATTGATCATACGAGAGGTACTTCCCATGAGTCCCAGACTGCATGGCTAAGATGCCTCGATAGGAGAACTAATCAATCCTGTCCACATGAGAGCGAATCATCCTATCCCACAAGAGAGCAAATCATCTTGTCTCATAAGAGAGCGAATCATCTTGTCCACAGGAGAGCGAATCATCTTGTCCACGTGAGAGCGAATCATCCTGTCCCACAAGAGAGCGAATCATCTTGTTCTACAATTTCCATGGATAACACATCATCCAGGCCTCATAGGAGAACTAATTATCCTGCTACAAAATCGTCATGGAGAACACATCATCCATACCTCACAGGAGAACTAATCATCCTGCTACATAATCGTCATGGAGAACACATCATACAGACCTCACAGGAGAACTAATCATCCTGCTACACAATCGTCATGGAGAACACATCATCTAGACCTCACAGGAGGACTAATCATCCTGCTACATAATCGTCATGGAGAACACATCATCCAAACCTCACAGGAGAACTAATCATCCTACTACATAATCGTCATGGGGTGTCACAGGGAAAGTTTTGATTCTTTTACCTTGTACACGTACACCACCAGGGGATGGTGAGTCACCCTGCTGTCATATGTCACTCCAAGAAGTACCCCGCGCCCCATCATACAGGACCCTCATCAGAGGATCTTTGAATGACACCAAGTCGTTCTCGGAAAGTCAGGAATTTGACCTTCCCTAGGGGCTTTGTCAGAATGTCGACGACCTGTTCATCTATACCGATATGTTAGAGCCTTATTTCTCCTTGCTGCACCATATCTTGAATATAGTGGTTGTATGTTTTAACCTCGTACAAAAATTACCTGCATACGAATTCTAAAATAGAAAATAAACAATGCGAGAGCATAAGACATAAAACGCATATACACAGAGATTTCCCCTGGATCCCAAAACTGGGACTACCAGCTTGATTTTCATTATATTCCTTTCAATGTTACAATACATATTTATACATGCTGAAGCATCCAATATCATGGACCGAAAACCATAGGTAGGTTCACCCAACCTAATATAGGGTCCAAAAAAAAATTTCCCAGGATGCTGCCCCGAACCCCATAGAGGGGGGCTACTCGCCCCCCTAAA
>APFE031358046.1:18050-32955 GCA_000404065.3 Pinus taeda
CAACCTTAAAGTAAAGGTTAGGATCGGCTTCACTCCTAGTGAATCCCAGCTTCATCAAGTAGCTATTGATCCTCTCATACCATGCTCGGGGTGCTTGCTTCCACCCATAGAGAGACTTCTTCAACGTGCATACATGAGATTTTCGATCATAAATCTCAAATCCTTCGGGTTGCTCCACGTAGACCTCTTCTTTGATTGAACCATGCAAGAACGCGATCTTGACATCCATCTAATGTAGGTTCCATCCTTATGAAGCTGCAAGGGCTATGATTGAGCGAATGGTGGTATATCTGGCAACAGGTGCAAAAATATCGTCATAGTCTATACCTTCCTTCTGAGAGAAGCCACGAGCAACAAAACGAGCCTTATACTTTTCCGTACTTCCATCTTCTGCATGCTTTATCTTGTAAAGTCATTTATAAGTGACAATTGTCTTGTCCTGGGGTCTGGGAACTACTTCCCAGACATCATTCTTCATAATAGACCCATATTCTTTAGTCATAGCATCCTTCCATTCTTTATGCTTGACGACATCAGAGAGTGATGAGGGCTCATTTTGTATGATCGTGCTCATGATGGTCAGGTATCCCTGATACTTGTTAGGATTCTTATTTTCACGAAAGGTACCTCGGGGTGCAGTGTGTCCTTCAGCGACATCGAGTAGCCCCCTAAGCCAAGAGGGCCTCTTCCTAGAAGAGGAAGGCTCAGGTGGATCAATAGGATCCATGGGTTCATCCGCATCGGGCATTGTTACATCATCTTTTTCTTTCGGTTCCCTGGTGTCAAATGCATGTCGGATGTATTGCTGGCCCATATTTCACAACCACTGAGAATTACCGGAATCACTAGAAACCCAAAAAGAGTTTGAGTGGTGTTCTAGTCCCATAAATCTACCTTTCTACACCTATTTTGAAAAGCATAAAATGCTTTCCAACCCTCCAAAGTTATTTTCTTTCTACAACCATTCCAGCTTAGATTATTGTTGAAGTCAATTCCGAGGTATTTGTAGTCTGCAACTTTTTCCAGAATGTTTCCTTCAAAGTAAAACTTATGCTGGCGATATTTTCTTTTCTTAGAGAAGATCACTACTTTTGTTTTGTTGATATTAACTTGCATCCCCAATGTTGTACAAAAATGCTCAAGGGATAGTAAGTTCTCTCACAAACTAAGAGTCGATTTAGCAATTAGAATAAGGTCATTTGCATACAAAAGAAGCCTTATAACAAACTTGCCCAAATAGATACCATCACCCCCTTGTGAATTTAACCACTCCTCAAGCTTGTCGATATATAAACCAAACAGGGTAGGAGACAGTGGGCAACCTTGCTTGACCCTAATATCGCTTCTAAAACTTTTAGAAATGCCTGTTGAAGTTCTGATTTTGACTCTCACCTCTTCATACAGCCTATGCACAACTGCTCTCAAATGTTTAGGAACCCCAAGTTCCTCCATTCTGTACTAAAGCTTATCCCTAGGAACCGAGTTAAACGCTTTTCTGAAATCAACAAAGCAACAAAAGACTTGTTCCTTTTTCTCCCGCACTTTTTCAATGATGTGCCTTAAAGTTATACAATGATCAACTGTGGAATGTTTAGGTCTAAAACCTGCTTGCTCTTTAGCACGCTTATCTCTTTCTTCTGGCACTTGCTAATTTTGTTTTCTAGCATGCTTCCAAATAACTTTGCAAACAAAGGGTTTATCATTATGGTCCTATAATTGGAGGGATTATTGACGTCACCACTCTTGAAAAGAGGTATTGCCAGACTAGTTGTCCAATCTATGGGGAGCCCTTATTGTATGGTGTTGTTGAAGATTTTTGTAACGTGATATGCAAGAATCTTTGAGCCCCACTTTAGATATTCTATTTGGAGTTCAGCTGCGTCTTTTTCTTTTCCAACACCCAACTTCTTGATTCCCGACTCTACCTCTTATATCATGAAGAGTTATGTATCAGTGTTGACCAAGGGGGGAGGATCAACCTTGGGAACCTGCTCATAGAGTTATCTTGCATAGTCAAACCATTTAGAAGTTGTAATATTATTTCCAATTTGCATCTTTTTCAGTTGGAGTTTCTTCCAAAATAATTTGGAATTATTTTTCCTAATGAATATTAGTTCTTCCCCCCTTAAAGCCATGAAATCGGCCTTTTTCTTGATTAATAATTGCTTGTAAGCTTTGAGCTTTATGTTATCCTTGTTTGACTCTTTCCACATTCTCCTTGCCTTTTTGCATTCCTCGCCAAACCAAGCATTAACCGGAAAGCAACTTGTTTCAAACTTCTTAATTTTTTCTCTTTTGCACTTTGCAAGTGCACATTGAATTAAATGTGTTAATTCATGACTATTAGCATTGTGAATTGTAACTTTCTCCTTCCCAAAGAGCCTCTCTAGCGTCATTTTGAAGGTATTACAATTTTCTGGGGTCAAAAGAATTTTGCCCCGTGGGAGATTTTGTTGGACATGCTGAATTTTTTACTCTAATTGTTTCTTTCCAATCCAAGAGAAACATAAATAAATTGGCTTGTGATCTGATTTCAAGTCCCACAGCTAAAGCATCGCATGCGTTGATTTTACATGAATCCAAAGCAAGATTGGTATTACAAAAACATATATGGTTGTTGGGGGAGTTACAAGAGAAACATAAATAAATTGGCTTGTGATTTGATTTCAAGTCCCACAGCTAAAGCATCGCATGCCTTGATTTTACATGACTCCAACGCAAGATTGGTATCACAAAAACATATATGGTTGTTGGGGGAGTTTGGTATTAAGTGCGCCTTCACTTGAACACTCAATGATTGTCCTCGAAATTTTTATTATATGGATACATTTTACAGAATAGTGGATGGAAAACCAATGCAAATTTATGATATATTTTGTGTTGTTCAAAGGTAGGTAAGATATGTTTCATGACATCATACCAAAGATGGGATTCAAAATTTAGTGGCAAGTAGTTTATAAATTGCATGATTTTGAATCTCTTATTCTTTCTTGCGCTTTTATTTTAGGTGCAGAGGAAGCGAAGGTGCTTTCATTGTGACGAGTGTGCAGGTGTGGAGAAAGCTTGTGCAGAAATGGATTTTGCTTCAGAATCCTTGAATTTTTTCTAAATCTTGTTTTTGAAATTGGCTCCTAAGGGTTTTTTACAGCAGAGGGTCTGTGAAATTTTTGGAACTTTAACGAAAAATTTGTATTTGCCTTCTAAGAAGCATCCAGCAAAAACAACGATATATAAAGGATTTTATTTTTAGAGAACTAAAAAAGCAAACATCTATACAACTGCAACTGAAATGGAATGGAAGAATCTATGGTGGATTGCTCTCAAAATTGTATTTGGATTCTCTAGTGAATGTTACATCTCAAGCACATACTAGAAAAACCTTTTCAGACAAGCAACTATTTGTTCTCTAGGGATAAATCTTGGAGAAGGTAAAATATCAAAACCTTGTTCCTAAAACAGACTGCTCCTATAGAAAAGATAAATTAATCGAAACAGATTGCTCTTTTAAAGAAGATAAATTAATGGAAACTCTGGTTTGAAGGCTCAATGAGACTCATTTAGTTCGGTTCTGAGTGGTGATTTAGACTCCAGCCGACATGGCTGGTACATAACCTGTGGACACCATATAGTTATACCAATGTCCGCAGATCCTTTGATGCGTTCACTTAGAGATAAGGGACTCGAACCTCGGTTGATCGTACAAACTGTAGCAACCAGGATTGTAAGAAGAACGCCTTTTGGCAGAGGAGCAGCAGAGCTCGACGGTGTTATAGGGACAACCACAGAAATGCGAGGAGAAGCAAAGTTCGAAACCATTAAAGGAGCAACAATGGGAATTCTAGTAGCTGTAGCAAAATTAACATTTTAAAATAGAAATATGAGATGGTACAAGACGCTCAAATCCATAAGCGAAACCATGTGTCCAACACTTCCTGTATATTTAAAATTAGGTACTCTGGGTCGACTCGAGGGCATGATATCTAAGGAGTTCCAAGATTTTCCAAGGAATGAAAATCCATGCTAACAAATGGAAGACAATGCCAATGCATGCTGAGGAGTTTTGGGGGGTGTCAGGACATAACAAAGGAGAACTAGGTGAAAATGCATGGAAATGAATGAATAAGAGTGTGTGTCGGGGAGTGTCAGTGAATTCCATGTATCCCAATTACGAAGTGTGTTAAGAAAATTACGAAGTGGATTTTGTGAGGAATTAGATCAAAATCCAATTTTGGAACCTTATATTAGTTTTGAAGAATCTACGATGGCTGGAGAAGGGGAAGGATAGTTACATAATATGAATGGTAAACAACCTAGGATTGGAGGTGGAAGAGGTGGAGGAAGAGGGAGAAGAGAAGATAGAATAAATCCAAAACCTTTTGGATTTCTTATCCTCAATGAACATATAAAAACTACAATGAGAAATATATCACCCTCCATCCTTCCAAATTTTCATGGATTAAGGAGTGAAGATCTTGAAACATTTCTCTTTGAATTTGAAGTTTTGTGTAGATCTTATGATTACTTGCTTGACACTCAAAATTTGAAATTGTTTCTAGCAACTCTCAAGGATGCAACATTAAAATGGTTCATGGGCTTAGGAGTACATTCTATAAGAACATGGGAACAAATGAAAACTACATTCTTAGAGAAATATAAGGATCACTGTAGGCCCCATAATCTTAAGGATGAAGTATTTAAAATGATGCAAAAAGAAAATGAATATCTTGAAGATTTCATTGAAAGATTTGCTTATAATGTTAGAAGGACTAAAATGCATAATCTAGATGAAGAAACTTTGAAAGCTCTCTTATTAAAATCCATCAGAGATGAGTGGAGTGATCTTCTCAATTTGATGGGTAAGGGTGATATTTCTCAGTTATCATTTGGAGATATTTGTGAGTTATGCATACATATTTCAAGAGGTAAAGCAAGAATGGGGAAAAATCCAAGAGACCTTGTCATGTCTAGGATTAATAAATCTGCAGTTGGGACAATAAGTAGGGTTGAATTAGGCAGTTTGCTTGACAACTTTAAAACATATATTTTGGGGAGTCTTAGTGAAAAAATAGATACCCTTAAATTACAAAACAAGCAAAAGGCTAAAAATGTTGCATTACCTATCTTTTGTCCAAAATGTAGAAAGAAGCATGCTTTGAGAGAATGCCCTCTTGACTTAAAAAGTGTAGAAACATGTGTTATATGTGCATAAAATCACGATACAAAGGAATGTCCTGCAATACAAGGTCTTAAAGCTGTCTATCAAGAGGAACTAATACCAACTCAAGTAGAGCCCCTACGTTTTATTGCTAAGAAACCATGGAAAAATTCACAACAAATATGACTCAAGGTTTTAACACTCAAACATTTGCACAACCATCAAAAACAAATTAGATTGCATCCATGCCTTGGCAAGATTGGCCTCAACCTTAGGCATAAGGATGGAAAAATCCTTATGGAAAGTACCCTCAATATCCTTAATATCAACAACCTTACCCTGTCTTTCCACCACAATAGTTTCCTTAGCCTATTCAACCAACTCAACCTCAGAATCCAAATCCACAACTTTCATTACCATTTCCTCAAAGACCAAATCAATTTCCCACTCAACCACTTCCAAACTCGAATAATAATAAAAATTCACAACATGTTTACAATGTGGAAGAACAAAATTTCCAAACTTATATGATAACTCAGTTAGATCTAAATAATGTCCAACTTAGATATGGTAGAATATTGGAAAAGAAGTCACCATCAGTTATTATTCAGGAATTTGAAAAAGAAAAGTTCTTTGAAGAAGAGAAATTTCTTAATCAAAAGGAAAAATCTCAAAAACAAACCAACCATGCACATTCTGATGATATCCCAATAAACTCAACTTTCATCATAGAACAACCTTCAATTTCTATTTAAACACCACCTTTTCCTGAAAGATTGAAAATTGATAAAGGGGTAGAAAAACAGATTATGTTGTCTGATTATGATATGATAGATGAAATTAAGAATGTTTGCATAAAAATTCCTTTGTTACAATCTATCAAAGAAATACCAATAGTTGCAAAGACAATCAGGGAGTTAAGTATTAAAAGACCAGGAAGAAAGAGGAAAGAAGTCAAAAGAATTCAGTTAGTTGGAAAAGTTACAGATATCATGATGGGAAAAACAACAATTCAGAAATATCTTGATCTAGGAAGTTCGATTGTGAAAGCACATATCAATGGTATTGAAATTCCAAATACATTGATTGATTTAGGAGTAACTATAAACATCATGAGTAAACAAACTATGAATCAATTGAAACTTCCTAATCTTCAATATACCCCTACATTATTGCAATTAGCAGATAGATCTGTTATCAAATCTGATGGTGTGTTAGAAGATATATTTGCATCCTTAGATTATTGGGAATATCATATTGATTCTATGATCTTGACACCCAAGAATAATTTAGGAGGACATCCATTGATTCTAGGAAGACCATTGTTAGCTACAACTGATGCTTTTATAAGTTGTAGATATGGTGATATATTATTTTTTATGGAAGTTCAACAAAGAAATTCACATTATATCCTCCTGCAAAAAAAACAATAGAGGTATAAAGTGAAGAATGGATAGATGATGATATTGATATTCGATCAATTTTTCCTACTTCACAAATAGATGAAGATGATCATATTTTGATAGAAAATAATGAGTCTTACTCATATTGTGAACCTAATAAGAGTTTTCAAGAACAATGTAATATTGATCTATCATCTCATCAATTGTCTTTACATTTTATGGACAAATTTCACAATTATTTAATAGAAATATCTCCAGAAAAACCTTTGAATATCAATAATAATCTAGAAGAATTTCAAAAGAATGAATTAATAAAGATGTTACAAGAACACTTTGCTTATGCATGGGAATACACTGGCATGAAAGGAGTTGATCTCAATACTTGTATACGTCATATCTATATTGAAGAAAATGCCAAACCAATTCGACAACCTTAGAGAAGAGTGAATCCAAATTTAAGAGAGATTGTTAAAGAGAAACTACAAAAATTGTTAAATGTGAATTTCATTTATCCAATATCAGATAGAAAGTGGGTTTCACCATTGGTAATTATTCCTAAAAATAATGGAAAACGAAGAGTATGCATTGGATATAGGGAATTGAATAAAGCTACTCTAAAAGATCATTTTCCACTTCCTTGTATATATCAAGTTTTAGATACATTGGCATGAAAGAAAGATTTCTCATTCTTGGATGGTTTTCGTGGATATAACCAGATCCAAGTAGCTCCAGAGGATCAAGATAAAACCACTTTTACCTATCCACGAGGAACCTATGCCTTATGAGTACTTCCTTTTGGGTTATGTAATGCACCTGCAACCTTCCAACGGGTAGTTTTAGGCATTTTCTATGATCTAATTCATGATTGTGTGGAAGTTTATATGGATGATTTTATTATCTATGGAAATTCTTTTGAAGAAGCTCTTAAAATTTTGGAAAGAGTTCTCATTAGATGTAAAGAAGAAAATCTCTCATTAAGTCATGAAAAATGTTTTATGGTGTTGACTGAGGTAGTTCTTTTAGGACACCATGTTTCAGGAAATGGAATTAGAGTGGTTACTTCTAAAGTAGAAGTTATTTCTAAATTATCAATTCCAACTTGTCAAAGTGATGTTAGAATTTTTTTTAGTTTTACTGTTTATTACAAAAATTCATAGAAATTTTTACAAAAATAGACTCTCCACTTTTCAAATTGCTCACAAAATATTATGAATTCATCTGGAATTCTAATTGCCAAAAATCTTTTGAAACATCGAAAGAAATTATTTCGGAAGCACCCATTTTAAAAGGACCAAATTGGAAATAACCTTTTTCACATTTCGAATTATGCCTCTAATACAACTTTAGGAGTTGTATTGGGACAATATGATTTAACTCCTTATGCCATTTACTACACCGGTAAAAATTTGACTCCTATAGAGTTAAATTACACTATAACAGAAAAGGAGTTTTTCGTTGTTGTCCGTGCTATCAATAAATTCAGACATTACGTCACTAGTTATGAAACCTTCATACATACAAATCATTCTGCAATTAGATATTTAAATAATACACCAATCACTAATGGCAGAATTACAAGATGATTATTGTTGTTACAAAAATTCAATATTACTATTTTGGATCGACCTAGAAAACAAAATGCAGTTGTTGATTTTCTATCTAGGATTCAAAATGATAAGAACAATGTTCCTGTAGAAGATAATTTTCCTAATGAACATCTTTTTGCAGTATCTATTAAATCTCCTTGCTTTGCATGCATTTCTAATTATTTGGCTATAGGGAAGTTACCACCATACTTGTCTCCTCGAGAGAAAAGAAAAGATTATTCAAACTAGTGCATCCTATTCATGAATAAATGAAGAATTGTACAAAACAAGACCTGATTTAATCATTCGAAGATGTGTTAGAGAAGATGAAGTACCAAAAATATTGAAAGCTTGTCACGGTAAACCCCGTGGAAGACATTTCATTGATAAAAGAAATGCTTAAAAAGTCCTTCTCTTAGGATATTATTGGCCTTCCCTTTTTAAGGATGCCAATGAATATGTTAAGAGATGTGACAATTTCAGAGAATGAGAAAACATGTTCCTTTAGATGAAATGCCTTTAGCCTTAGGTACTTATTGAACCTTTTGAAAAATGGGCTTTGGATTTTGTTGGTCCAATCAATCTTCCATAAAATAAAAAAGGTATATTCTTGTTTGTACAGATTATGTCACAAAATAGGTAGAAGCTAAAGCCATTTTTTCTGCTACTGAAAATGTTGTAGTTTCATTTATTTTTGAGGATATTTTTACTTGTTTTGGTGTCCCAAGGGAAATTGTGACAGATCAAGGTACTTAATTTACATCCAAGCTAGTACAAAAGATAATGGAGGAATACAAAATCAAACATAGAAGGTCAACCCCATACCATCCACAAACCAACAAACATCTTGAATCTACCAACAAAGTAATTGAAACAATTATTACCAAAACTGTACACTTGCATAGAAGAGATTGGGTAGAAAAGCTTTCAGAAGCTTTGTGGGCATATCGTACCACATGGAGAAATACAAATGGTCACACTCCATATGAACTTGTTTATGGAAAACAAATCCTATTTCCTATTGAGTTCCAGATAAAGACTTTTAAAACAACAACCAAATTGGGTCTTGATTTATCAGAAGCTCAAAGACAAAGAATAAAATAACTGAATGAACTTGATGAGATGCGACAAGATGATATTGAAAGAACTAATATAGTTCAACAACAAAGATCTAGGTGGCAAGATAAGTTTATTAAAGAAAGGAAATTTTAGCCTGGTGATTGGGCATTGTTTTTTGATTTAAAACTTAAGAATTTTCAAGGGAAATTTCAAACTCATTGGCTTTGTCCATATGAGATTGAAACTATCTTTGATAATGGGGCAGTCAGAATCATAACTATTGATGAAGAGAAGGTGACCTTCCTTGGTCATAGATTACGAGTATATCATAAACCATTAACAAATGAGGAATTTATAAAGGATCTGCATAGGAATTTTGATTTAAAGCTAGTTAAGGAAGACTCTTCTTCCTCATCAACTTAGTCTTTTATCTTGTTTTTCTTAAAATAAAAATAAAATAAAAATAAATTGTATAAACATGAAAACCAACATTATTGGCATGTATATACAAAAAATCCAAGCTAAAAACCAAGAATTCTTGGCAGCTTAGATTTTCTTTTCCAGATTCTAGTCCCATTTTTTTATTCATCTTTTTCTGTTTTGAAATAATACAACTACGAAATTGTCAATAATCTGCAGCTCTAACAAAATTCTACAGTTAAACTAACAGATTATGACGAGATCAAATGGAAATTATGGTAAATGAAAAATTTCAATGAAGATTGTAGCTAAAGCAACTTGACAACCTGCAAAAAAATAAATCAAAAGCAATAAGGCAATGGAGCAAAGGTACGTAAATATTAAGTTATGTAATAAAGGAAAAACATCTGAATTATGAAATTTAATGATGAATAACCATTGTTACTGCCATACTGAGTAATGATTACCCTCAGTTGATTCGACACAACTTTGATTCTAACGAAAATATCAATGTATTGTTGAAGAAGTTAGACTTAAAACCTTGATATCATTCAAAAATCACCTAACTTCTCTACTCATCATTCCTCTGCATGTTGAATGCCTCCATTTCATTTAACCCTGTTCTACTGCTGAGACTAATTTCACCTAAAACTCTGTTTCCCTGACTCGTCTCGGAATCAAATTCCTTCCCATTCCCTAAACTTGTCAAAAAGAGCGACTGTGTGTTAAACTTCCTCTACCATGGGAGTCATTGTGAGGTCAGAGCCGAATGGAAAGGTTTCCATTGGGTTACCCATAGGTCAAACAAATGTTGCAGCAAGATCGATGGTTGAAATATGTGGAGAAATTTGATGGCCATGAAAAGGAGGTAAAAAAATATTTTGCTAGGGCGTATGATGGGATTGAAGCAGAAATCAGGGACATAAAGTTGGTGTTAACAAAATCCTTCATAGCAGAAGCCACAAAATTGCCAAGAATTGGAGAAAGTTGGTTTAAAAACAAAAGAATTGAAGAAAGAGAATGGAGGGTTTTTCTAAAAAATCCAGGTATGGACATTTTTGAATTTAAAGAGGGAATTCCAGTTACGACTTTGAAAAATTAATGGAGAAACCTGTTGTTGATCATCTAAAAATTTATAACTTGTGAAGGAAGATTTTGCAATATGTTCTTTTATCATACAAGATTAATGATGATTTTTCTAGATGGAAATGAAATTAACTTAGCATATTTTATGCTTCAATGATTAAGAAACATGGCTAATAGCATTCAAAAGAAAATTCAATCAATAGATAGTGCTCTATATCACCATGGTTTAGCGAAAATCTTGATTGAAGTGCACCTAAGAAACATTGGAGACAATTGGGAAGGTTTCCTAGTTAGGAATCATTTCAAGGAGGCATAAATAAAAGAGCTCAGTGATAAAACAAAGAGAAGTAGAAGGAAGTTGACGATAAAAGAGAAGTCACACGAACAACACTCAGAAGATGAAACTCCTCTTGCAGATATGCTAGTAAATCTTAAGAAGAAAAATATTGTAAAAAAAGCCAATAAGAAGAAAATTTATATAAACAGAAAAAATAAAGTAGGAAAGGAAAGAACAGTCCCCCACTACTAAGCCATCATCTCCTATAAGAAGGAGTGCAAGGGTCAATTAAGCAATGCATAAACAACCTCGACAACCCCCAAAATTTGTTGATTTAGAAATGGAAACTATAGTTCCATCACTGATTCCATCACCAATTGCAAATGCAGTAAGAAAAACTCCAGAGATTGATCCAATACAACAAGAAATTTACTACTATATAGAGTCCTTGGAAAGGAAAGCTACATGCAAAGTTATTGCATCATCTTCAACTCAAGGCGAAAATGAAGCATTAAATATTTCAAAGGATCTCCATGTTGAAGAAACCATCAAACAAGAAATTTATGAGTTACAAGTATTGAATAGACATATAAAATAGGAAAATGAAGTAGTGAAGGCACAACATGAAATCCACAGAACCCATAATGACCATATATTATTACACCTTTGTATGCGGCACAAGAAAAATAAGAAATTCACTGCTGAGAACAAATTTCTTAAGAGGAAGATTATGAGCCCGAAACACAAAATTCTGATGAAGAAGCCAAGGATAAAAATCACTACTAAGGAATCAAGGAGAAGTAATTTGGATGTCCTTGCTCAAGTATCTGAGGCAGTTCTGTAACAAGGAGGACTTACAAATTTTGAAATTTTGCACGAGGATATGCAATGTCTTATGTGTGGGGGAATATTGAACCCTAGAATTGCTTCTTTTTTACACTCCTTTTTCCATCTTAATCCTTCCTTTTTTACCTTCATAAGTTATAATTTGGGTATCAATTTACAAGGTTGACGCATAACAAGTATATAATCATCATCTATTTCATAAGTGTCATCTGTCTTTATTATCTGACTTAGTATCTACCTAAGCTACCGAATTCTAGTGATTCTGTAGCTGATAAAAGTTTTTGCAGCTAGATCCAAGATTCAATATGTTGCGGAGTTCCATCCGTGAAACAAGGCACGTGGATAGCTGGAAAATAATGAGGACGACGATTTATTCCTATTCACAGAAGATGGATCGATGAAAAAGACACCCTATCGGTTCGGTCAAAGGATAAGTCAAATGACGTGGAAGACAGATCAAGCGAGCGAGATGCAGATCTTTCGATTCATGATTTGTATGTTAGCAAATCATAAATAAGACTGCGATATATTATCTTTTAGGATAATTATAGCTGATGTTAATTAGCATAGGCGTAAAGCTCTGAAAACATTTATTGTGTAAGGGTTTTATAAATATGTCTCTCAACATAGCTAAACAGGACGAGAATTGTGTTTGTGAATTTTGATATAAAAACTATGTTTCAACTCCATTGCTTGTCATGCATTATAATGCGTGAATAGTTATCTCGTGAAAGCTTTATAACGTTGTCTGCTTCTCGTAGGACGCCCCCCTCGAGACAATAAGGATTTTGTTTATTTACAGTTAGTATTCCGCACAATTTTCTTTTAGATTTTGGCAATTCATTCAAGTGTTCGAGTTTTGATTTTAGATACAGATTTGAAATCGTTTTACTAATCATTTTATTGATCAGGAAAGGAGAGATCTCAGATGCATATGGATAGAGCATAGTTCAAAATACCAGTAGGAATTTTAGTTTCATATTGCAGTAGTTCTAATCATAGTTTTCATAGAAATAGATACATTTATGAGTACGATTTAAAGTGTGATTTTATTATAGGTGTGGATTATGATTTTTATTTTTATTCAAGCAAGTATGATTTCCATTTGAATGTAGTTTTCAAGAATGAATTTCATTTAAGGAAGTGTGTTTGATTTTCATTAAAGCAGATGTGATTTTATCTTAAGCAAGTGTGTGAGTGATTTTACTTCAAGCAAGTGTGAGTGTGATGTGGCGAAGCAAGTTTGAAGTTTCTCTTAAGAAGGATGAAATTGTTATTTAAGCAAAAAGAGCATAATTGATTTCATTTGACATCAACAATGTCTTTACTTATATAGTTGTAGAAAACATGTAAATCTTGACAACTCAAATTGACTTAGGCATTTAATAAGTAATAAAGACTTCTAGCACATACAATGCATATACATTTCATCGGTTCATTGGTTTACTAGCGCTAGTTGATAATTTTATGTAAGTAATTTAAGTTCAATTAATTTACTAAACAAGCACTTAAGTCTCCAACTCCCGTGATAATTCCTTTGACATGCCAAGAACCCCCCATCCTATCTCATTATTCTTCACATGATTAGCAGTTGGCAATGGTTGAAGATCCCGAAGTCCTCTCGATCCCTTCTCCATCACCCCCATCGTTGGTATTTTAATAGTTAATTATAATAATTTGTTTAATTACATGTTCTTATTATTATATGTTTTTTTCAATATTCATATTTATATAAAATAATTTTTATATCTTATTTGAATTCAGGCTTCTATGATCCATAATGAATTAAGAAAAATCTTTCAGTAGAAATCACACATTTTTGGGCCACGCATTTCGAACCAACAAGTGTGGTTATATCTTTTTTAATCCACTTAAAAAAAAAAAAAAATTATCGAACACTTCATACTCCCTTACACCCCAACCATTTATCATCCACTTAGACAAAACATATACCTGACATATTTGCTCCAAATTCAATCTCACCCATTGATTAAAAAAAAAAGTCAACAAGCTTTCATCCAACAGGTTCAATATATATACCCCTATCAGCGAATGAAAATTACAAATCTATCAAGTAATGTGCTAAATATCTTTTTTAATCTACTTTTAAATATTTTTTTATCGAATGCTCTGTGCTTCGTTACTCCCCAAGCATTTATCATCCACTTAGACAAAACATATACTTGGCATATTCGCTCCAAATTCAATCTCACCCATTAATTAAAAAAAAATCAACAAACATTCTTCCACCAAGTCTATATATACCCCTATCACCTAATGAAAATCACAAATCTATCGAATAATATGCTAAATCATTTTCATAAAGATACCATCCATATTTAAAAACAACTCTGATAAATTAAAAAAATAAATAAAAATAAAACATGTATACCTCTCATACCAAACTGATCACATTTTATTTCTCTACCATAAAGAAATAACTTTGAAAGTGTTATGACTCTGAATTTCAAAAAACAAGCATCCTTCACAACTCTATTACTCTGAATTTCAAAACCCATGCATCCTTCAAATATGACGGTTTCATAGTTCAACGCCAACAATAATTTCATTAAAATACAGTGATATGGGGTTTAATGGTAAGTTTCGCTGGGTGAAACCCACGAGATGGAGGTTCAAATCTCATTGAGTATATGGCCTGTTGTGTCTTGGCTAGAAGAGTAGGTGACCCCCTCGAGTAGATGTCTCGGCTCTTGTTGAGGCATAAGTTAATTTCTATTGTGTGTGGTTTGCAGGTTGTCCTAACCTAAATTTAATTGCTATTGTGTGTGGTTGTCTCGGCTCTTGTTGAGGCATAAGTTAATTGCTATTGTGTGTGGTTTGCAGGCTGTCCTAACCTAGGTTTATAGTCTCGACTCTTGTTGAGGCATAAGTTAATTGCTATTGTGTGTGGTTTGCAGGCTGTCCTAACCTAGGTTTATAGTCTCGCCTCTTGTTGAGGCATAAGTTAATTGCTATTGTGTGTGGTTTGCAGGCTCTCCTAACCTAGGTTTAATTGCTATTGTGTGTGGTTTGCAGGCTGTCCTAACCTAGGTTTATAGTCTCGCCTCTTGTT
>APFE031358054.1:0-17515 GCA_000404065.3 Pinus taeda
TGGTCCCGCTCTTTTAAAGGACCATTCTTCAACAACCATCCAGGATATCAATTCTAACAAGGATTTTAGGGCTTGTGAAACAAGCCTATTCCCATAAACCTAACCCCCAAAAATCCTCTCTTCCTCTCCCTAGAATACATTCTACCTTGCTTAGTAAGCAAGCAAGCTCCATCTTTCAAACTTTTGTTTGGGTCACTCATATCCATTGACTTATCATTCATTAGTGACTCCATACATATCGAGTCTCCTCCCATCGGTGAAAATCTGTAGATAGAAGGGAGCCTTAGCCAATGGGCTAAGTCTCCTTTGTTGCCCTTGGCCTAGCATTTGCCCTTTAGAGATCCCCCTTAAGTCCCTTGCTAGTTTGAGCAGTAACAGGTTCTACTATGATATCTTGGATGGGCAGGAAGCAAACATTTGTCACACTCAGCGTTGTTAAAGTTGAGCATACTACAGCTTGTTTGGCGAGTTGAGAAGCAATGTGGCTTTGGAAGCTATGCATAGAATTATTTGATCAGGTGCAGGATACGATCGTGATGACAAGTTGAAGCACATCGAGATCATGGTACTACCACATCCTGTACGAAAGGCACGAAGAGGCTCCAATGCATTTCTATGGATAAACAAGTTGTTGATATTCTCACAAAGCCTCTATCCCAGGATGAAGTTTGTATACTTCAAGGAAAAGTTTGGGGTGGTTGAGAATGCTTCCCTTGGTTAAAGGGAGTGTTGATGTTGTATCATCAAGTGGCGTAGATTCTCCCTGGGACTAGGTTGTTGACTAGGTCAGTCAACATGGGCAGTGACTGTGAGCCATGTAAAGTGGCTAAGGAGATTAGCCTAGGTCATGGGCAGTGATTGTGAGCCATGTAATGTGGCTAAGAAGATTGGCCCAGTTGCTTGAGTGAATGCCTTATAGCAACGAGCGAGTGTTTTACCATTCAATAGCATGTGACAGCATGTGGGAATGGTAAATGGGCCCAGGGTTTCACCATTTTTCAAGGGGCCCTTGACATGGTTCCAAGTGACAATTTGGTGGGTTGGTGAAACAAGAATTAGTCTTGTGACTTAGGGTACCTGACCAACCAATGGGTAGTTGGCTTGTGGGTGACTAGATCGTTGGCAGAGAAGATGTGACTAGTAGGTGACAAGATCCCTTTACACGATGTTGATGCTGGATGCTTTCCACATGTAGTGGTTGGATACATCAACATAGCTAGCTCTTTCAATCTTTTTTCTTGGGCGGAGGAAATTGTCTCATCCAAATGTACATCTGAGGAAGTCAACAGAATACCTCCCTAGCTAAGAAGGGAGTGTTGAATTTTGGTAATAAAGTGGGGACTACAAAAAAATGAAAAGAAGAAATTTAAATTTAAATTTTACCTCCAAAAGTAAGGTTGGCTCCAAATTGTTTAAGTCAACCCAACATAAGGTCAAGTCGGCCCAACCATAAAAACACACCTATTTGAGCACCCTAAACTACTATATATCATGGCACTCGACCTCCCTCACTTGGAGGGATTCGTATCTCACGAAAAGCATTTGTTCTTTGTTCCCACATGCGAAAGAGAGAGAGGAGAAGAAGGTAGAAGTTTGAACTGCATTGACCAAGACTACTTTTGTTCTATTTGACCAAGATTTTGGGAAGTTGACCGAATTTGTTTTTGGGGAATCTGACTACAGTGGACTAGGGTTTTTGAGGCAGTTGCTAAAGGCCAAATTTTTTTCCTTGTTGACCAGAGTTGACCAAATTTATGAGCTGTTGCAAGAGGCCGAAAAAGTGGTCTATTTGTGGTTAGTCTGACATATTTGATTAAGAAAAACCAGATTGTACTTTTGATGAATTGAATAACTTCTCCTAAGAAAATATTGTTGGGTTTTTCCCTAGTTAGGGCTTTCCTAAGGTTTTTCTTGTGTTTGGTTGTCTCTCCATAAACTTCTTGTCATATTGCATTGTAGTTGAGATTTTCTATGTATAATTTCTTAATGATGAATGTGACATAAGATGAATAGCTTAAGATATCATTGGAAAGTAATTATCAGATTAAAAAGTCACGAAAAATCAACATAGTACCTGTGTGATTAGGCCAAAGAGCTTGTGTGGTAAAAGATCAATGGGCCTAGTAGACGTATTATTGTTGTGGATCGAGGGGCAAAAGGAGTATGGAGGGTTAAGACTCCACAACAGGAAAAGCATCCTAATATGAAAGTATATTATAATATTGTAATATATTATTATAATAAAAAGTAAGGGGACACCATGCTTATAAAAAGATAGTTCCCCTATTCAATTGATCATGAATCAATGAAGGGACAAGTGTCCCTAGGTAACCTAAGTAAGAACCTAGAGACTCGTAAGGCCAATAAGAACTCCTAAAGCCACAGAGCTTTGGACATCCCTAGTTGACAAAGATATGGGCTAGTGGGGGATGTAAACCTATTGGTTGAAGGCTATCAAGTTTGCACAGGGCTTCACTGGGGTAACAATAGCATACCACATACATTCGTATTGGGGGATATATATT
Organism: Pinus taeda; assembly: GCA_000404065.3. Classification (NCBI taxonomy): domain Eukaryota; kingdom Viridiplantae; phylum Streptophyta; class Pinopsida; order Pinales; family Pinaceae; genus Pinus; species Pinus taeda. Next base: position 2,526 of record APFE031358054.1, read on the forward strand.
GAGGATTCGTATTAGTTGAGGAAAAATGACATAATATATTAAGCATATAATAAGGGGGTAAAGGGATTTTATATTGGCGGGTATAAAAAATAAAGCTCAAAGTTAATGAAAAAAGGGCTATAAAAAATGTTAATGAAAAAATGGATACCTACAGTGAAAGTAAGAGTTTTTTTAATTGGGAAGGTGTATTGGTAAGGGGTTAACTAATGTGATTTTAGAGATATTTTCCAATATGTAGTCAAATTAAAGGTATTGTTTAGTATGCCATGAATGCACATGATATGTCATGGGTTCATTGAGTGAAGCCCCCTTGCGAGTTTGGTACCTTGGTTGTGTGAGGGCCTGGAGGGTACCTAAAGACCCGTGAGGGCATCAAGAACTCGTGGAGCCGCAGGAGTCTAGACATCCATGGCCAGTTGAGATAGACACCCTGGAGGTGGTGGCATAGCTAAGGGACTACAGGTGCGGTGAAAGGGTGCACAACTTGGCTGTGGGGTTGATGGGGGATGTGAGTCTGCTAGTTGGGGGTTGTTGAGTTTGGTACCTTGGCCCTGTTATGTTTGGTATAAGGCATGTCCCTGGCTCGAGAAGTCGACGCCAAGTGGAGCCATGGCCCCAAATCAGGGGTGACTGACTACTAAGAGAACTAGAGAAACATGGTCTACGGCTAGGAGGATCATTTGAGGCCCATATAGCTAGCCCACAAAGTTCACAGATAAGTGCTTGAATCCTGTTATGTGCTTGTTTATGAATTATTGTGGCATGTCTTTTGCTATGTTCTTATCCGTTTTTTGTTATTATGGCTTCACTATGCACGTGGTGAAATGTTTTGGTTAAATTATGCAACTTTTTTCAGTTATGTCTTGGTTGATATATGTGTGAGTAGTTTTGCCTAGCAGCAGGGATGGGGATGTCACAAGAATTGACTCAAGGATGCGAGTTACGACAATGTTCAAGCAAGGGGAATGGACCCAAAGAAGTACATGGCTTTAAGAGGAGCAATGGAATTTGTGTAGGCTTCTGATAGAAATGTATGGACACTTCATCTATGGTTACATCCTCTCAGGATTGTTAATGTGTACATCACCTTAAAGCATCACATATGTACCCTTGGAGTAGAGCACTTCACTTGTGTGGGCCTACAAGTGTTTATTATACGTTGCTTGTAAAGGCTTGGGCCACATTGTATTTTTGGCATCCCTTACCTCTCATATATATAGAGGAATAAGAGATTCCTTTCATCATTATACTCTTCTCTTTGTACTCGTCTTCTTGGAGTGGTTCAATGGGGTTCACGAAGAAACCCTAGGACAAGTGATACATGGGAGAAGGAGATATTTATTGGAGATTGCACTTGTGAAGAAGAAGATGTTGGAGATTATTATTATGTTCACTCCTATTTCACTATTGTGTAGATATGTGAGCTAGAGTAGGAGCACACTAGTCGTCTCCTCTCTTGTACCTATTCATTTATACTTGGCCTCTCTCTTGCTTTGAGTTGCTAGGGTTTTGTGATCTTCTTGGAGTATCTTGAAATCTAGTGTTAAGGTTTCATCCCTTCAAGGATAGAGATTAGGGTTTTGTGATGAAACCCTAGGTGTATTTCATCCAAAAGAAGAAGAGAAGACATCTCGCTTTGAAAGACATGTTTGAACTCCTTGGTTAAGCCAAGGTTTTCATTGTTTTCCTTACCTAGGGTTTTGGAGTGCTAGTGGACTGTACTAGCCTTGTGATAAGGCTATGGTATTGTTACCACTCAAACTAGCATGGGTCGTCCTAAAAAGGAATCCTTAAAGGGTTGCTACTAGGCTAAGGGAAACAATGGAGTGATAGCCCACTATCACCTCGGCTAAGACTCCCTACTCTTTACGGACTTTCGCCGATGGGAGGAGACCCATTACGATAAGGATCACGACATGGATGGATCAATGATAGGGCGAGGAGTGATCCTGGAAGCCTATTCAAGAGAGAGGCTCAAATATGTGGCTTGCTTGTCTTGGAAGACAAGATGAAAGACTCTAGGAAGGGCTTGGGGAAAATTTCTAGGGTTGGGTTTTAAGTATATGTCTTATAAAGGGGATCCCTAAGTCCTAGAATTCTTGTGGAAACTTGGGTTCCAGGTGATCTTTGAAGAATTAACCATCATGGGACCACACGGGACCAAGTGGACCTGGGGTTCGATCAAGGGGATAGGATTTAGCAACCATTGATATGTTTGACCTAATTAGGGAGGAGAAAGGGATCAAGGAATGAATTTTCAATGAAAGGCAATGCAAAGATCCCAGTGAGGTTTCTAGCTTAATGGAAACCAAGGGCAAGAATTGGTCTTCGAGCTAGGGGCTTGCGACATCTCAAGACCTCACCGTCGGAATCTCATGAAATTTGGACTTCTAGAGGACACACCAAGGAAGTTGTGGACCAAAAATCGAAGTATTTGGATGGCGAGATCATGAGATAATTGATGCCCTAGGTGACCTAGAGGACTAGACCTAGAGAAGAGGAAAGGAGAGGAGGAAAATAGGTTTAAGGTGATCACCTTTGGGTGGACCAATGCCTAATCCTTTGGGGAGATTGGAGTAGGGTAGAATTATGATTATGAACCTTTGAATTTTCTAGGTCAAAGAGGTCTCAAAGACAACTTCGCTTGGCACTAGGGCAGCAACAAAAGCAACTTCAAAGACTTTATACTTCGTTTTGCACGAAAATGGCTAGTCAAGATCACCTTTGGGTGGACCAATGCCTAATCCTTTGGGGAGATTGGAGTAGGGTAGAATTATGATTATGAACCTTTGAATTTTCTAGGTCAAAGAGGTCTCAAAGACAACTTCGCTTGGCACTAGGGCAGCAACAAAAGCAACTTCAAAGACTTTATACTTCGTTTTGCACGAAAATGGCTAGTCAAGATGAATTTCATTAATGAAACATCCTTAGGAACATTCATTCACTATACATGGCCCATACATGAAGCATTCACTATCTAGAAACAAAATTTCCACAACTCTGCATAAGAGATGCAACAAATAAGCCCTAGTATAGCGAAATCCCAGCAACAATGTATGTGACAAAATTAGAAAGAGAGAATAGCATTAAAATGTACTTACATGTATAAGAATATATCCAACCATCCAAAAATTTTCCATCAAGAAGCTTCAAGACACATGAAAATTATCCAAACATCAAAATTCATTCCATCCTCCAAAAATGCATCCTCCAAGAAGGATAGTGAAAATCTCTAAAGAGATACTAGTTCCAAATCCAAGTGATGATGCTAAAATGAATCCTCATCACTTCTATTTATACACGTCTAATGAGTTTGATTTAGCTACTTAGGCCTACATTAGCCCCAAAAATAAAGTAATACGTAAAACAACTAACTTTTGGTGACAAGCCCACCAAATTAGCTCATAAACAAAAGAATAACCCTCTCAAGAGGTTGAATGATCAATAATACATGTCGTTGGGCCTTCTAAGAAGTCTGATGAAGTCCATAAGTGCCACAATGATGAACAAGACTCCCAAAAGTAGTGGACAAGGGATTGGCCCCTTGTTCTCCAAATAATAAACCTGTGGTGCTCCGAATGGGTGTGAGGGCACACAAGTAATCTCACGAGCCTCCAAGTAGGTCAAAGATGTTTGTAAACCTTCTATAAAGGCTCAGATGATGGTGTACGTGATGCCACATCAACATACAAGTCTTGGGTGATCTACCAAGTGTATGGTACAATTGTGAGGTTGGCTAGGCATGGTGAACTGGGTGCATCTTCCTCGTCCAATAAGTGAATCTCGAGTAATCTTTGAACAACTCTGGAGATCCATGGAGTGTTTTCTACCGCTGTGGAGGTCCATGGCTCTCAACACACACCCTACATTTGCCAATGTAGCCCTCTAGAGGGTTAGGACCCTATATAGGGAGACCAGACCCAAAATGGAAACCATCTGCAATCCTGCATAAAATAAATGCATTCCCTGGCTTTCAAAGGAAATCAACAAGTCATCAAAGGAAATCGAGTTAAATAACTTACAAACTATGGACAACAGGTGGGCACTTCATAATTGCATGCCCTTCCATAGTGGGTTTTGGCATGTGCTAACGTCTCCAAGCTCCAAATGGGGTTAACCAAGTATCCTATTAGGTGGTTTTTATCTTTAAAGGGGATAGTATGTCCAAGGCACAACCTTCAAAGGGTGGTGGCATGTGATAAAGAGATGAATGGAGTAGGGAACGAAAAGAGGAAGCCTTGGGCCACATGCTGAGGTACTAGGGTAGCTAGCAAAAGGGAAGCCCACACTTGGGTATATAATGTATAGGAGGGAGCAATCGTGGTACATGAGGTGCCACGGCCTTGATTTTTCCACCCTTTATTATATGCCTTTTACCTTTCATGATTTTTCTTTGATTAACTGCTTGGGGCTCAAGGGATAAGAGCATGATGTGTAAGGTATAGCAGTGGATACCCCCTTTAGGGTAGGACGGTTCATTGCCACCAGAGGTTGGGACAACCATGGGTCCCTGAATGATAAAGGAGGCTCATCTAAGGCCTATAGGAACCAAGGTGATGGCCATGATAATGGGGTAAATCTCATGTATTGGCTTTTGCCCACATGCTAAATGTGTTTGTCTCAGCCACTTTTTTCAATGGTACATTTTGCAGTTGAATATGGACAATTATGCTTTTACTTTTCTTTTTAACTGCATCAACCTTCGGGGCATCGTTCCAGGCCCGACCCAAAGTGTGGGCAAGGGGAAGGGAAAGGCTAACCCTATGTGGACCCAGTGGAGGAATGTGGACCCAGGTGGGAGGAATGATGAATGGGGTTATAATGAGCAAAAGGGGAGTGATATATGTGGATGAGGGAGCGAGACCACACAACCAAAATCAAGGTTTCCCATGAAGTACCATCCCTAAAGCCCAAATGTCAGTGAAAGAGATCCCACGAGACTAGGGTCCAAGGTTAACATCCGAAAGAAGTCTAGGGGACAAGAGCACAGACCTAGCCCACTCTTTCTGTCGAATCCCCCATTAATCCAAGCCCAAAAGTTTCCATGATAGATAAACTACAATATTCAATTACCAAATAACAAGGCATACCTTCAGGTTTGGGAGGCCCACCTTCAAACATACGACCATGACAGATGGGTGAGGGACCACATGGTTGGCTCAAGTGGCATAGAAGTGGCACAACAAGCTAGTTGGTGGCTGCAAAGGGCTGTTGGCTTCCAGTTGAGGACCATCTTCTAAAAAAAAAAAAAAAACCTAGGGATATCACCCACAAAATTGTGGGTAGCAAGTACGAAAACAACATCTTACGTGTATCAATGAAGTTTTCACTATCCAATTGTTGTATAAATTGCGGATTTTAATTTCAGCCATCTACCTTTTTCATGAATTGTAATTTACATCTATATATTGTTTTGCTAGATTGTCTCAAGTGATTTAACATCGTAATCGAAAATAAGAGTTGTTTTACTCCTATTATAACTATGGTAAAAATGGGTTTTCAAATATGGTTTGTGCATTATAAACTTGCCTTAAAAGGTTGAAACTTATCAAGTCACTTTGATATCTTTTCTCCCTGAGTAATTCAATCTACCTTTAAGTTTGGTTGTGAGTATCATCCTGCCCACCTAGGTTCAATTCTAGCAAGCAACATGTTAAGCTAGTACAAGTATATTATTGTAACAATTATTACCCTTGTGTTGACAAAGCCTTGAGTTTCTACAAAATCAAGCTTACACTCGATACCATCCTTGGAATAAGCTCATGTGCCCAATGTTTTAAAAACCAAAACTAGTCTTCAAACCAACCACCCATCAATCCAGGGTTTGAATTAGAATAGAATCAAACCAGACTCAATGGGCCAATTTAAAAAGAAAAACATAAAATGATTATTTTTTAATTGAAAAAAAAAAATACTTTTTAAGATTCCAAACCATTAGAGACAAATATGCAAAGTTTTCTCATCTACATATCATGAAGGTTGAATATATCAAAATGGCATCAAGTACAATACATATCGATGACAAAATGCATAATCAATGAGCATCTAGATGGCCTCTAGTCCAAAAGCCATGGTACAAGCTACTAGATCACTAGCCTACTACAAATCACTAATCAACTTGATTACTCATCAAACTCATCGCCACTACTAGAAATGGAATCATCGACAAGAACAACATAGACATCATCTAGCTCAAAGTCTTCAAACTCCTCGAATTTTTCAACCTTATAACATAGTAGAAAAAGCTTATTATTGCTTGAGGACCTTTATGTTATTTGCAAACTTTTCCACCTTCAAATAATAGATAACAAGCATACTAAAAAACAACATCCTCAACTGCTTGTATCATAGCGCCAAAATTACAAAGGGTGCAATATGACTATAGGATTCGAAATAAGCGGCTCTCTCTCTATATGAATATGTGTGTGTGTGTGTGAACACACACAAAATGTTGGAAAAACAATATTAGGCCAATCGACCTACTATATACCATAGGCCTTCGGTCAACCTATAAAATGCAATGGTATTGCAAGGTCGACTTAAGGTGTAATATTTGAAGTAAAATGAATCCAAGTTGACCTTTAGAGCTGGACATTTCAAGGAATTTGATTAGAGATGACCTCTATAGGTTAGATATTAATATTGGTTAAAGGGGCACCCCTTTGAAATATTTTCTCATATAAAGGGGCCCGCCCATCCTTTAGAGGTTTTATTTGAATAAATGATGAAATATTGGCATGTTGTATCTCTTGGAGATTTTGACACTTCATCTTGAAACCACACTTGATGAAGACTTGGGATTTTTCTTATGCAAGCGATGAAAGGAACAATCCCTTTTGGAAACCCCTCTAGATGATGCATTGGATGTTTTGGGGGCTTGTGCACCCATATTCGAGGGAGACTAGAGGATTTTGGTGGTAGGTTGAAGGATTTTTTCAATATGGACAAGCCTTTGGAGGCTAGATGTTGTGCTAAAGGCCCCTATAATCCCCTCATTCATGGAAATGGGTCAAGATGATGCATTGGATGTTTTGGGGGCTTGTGAACCCACATTCGAGGGAGACTAGAGGATTTTGGTTGCAGGTTGAAGGAATTTTTCAACATGGGCAGGCCTTTGGAGCTAGATGATGTGCTAAAGGCCCCTATAATCCCCTCATTCATGGAAATGGGTCACTTTTTTACGGCTTTTTCCAACATTGAAGGGCAGTAGTAGAAAAAGCTTATTATTGTTGGAGGACCTTTATGTTATTTGCAAACTTTTCCACCTTCAAATAATAGATGAAACAAGCCGCGTATACTAAAAAACAACACCCTCAATTGCTTGTATCATAGCGCCAAAATTACAAAGGGTGAAATATGACTACAGCATTCAAAATAAGCGGCTCTCTCTCTCTATATATGTGTGTGTGTGTGAACACACAAAATGTTGGAAAAACAATATTAGGCCAATCGACCTACTATATACCATAGGCCTTGGGTCAACCTATAAAATGCAATGGTATTGGAAGGTCAACTTAAGGTTTAATATTTGAAGTAAAATGAATCCAAGTTTACCTTTAGAGCTGGGCATTTCAATAAATTTGATTAGAGCTTATCTCTATAGGTTTAGATATTAATATTGGTTAAAGGGGCACCCCTTTGAAAGGTTTTCTCATATAAAGGGGCCCACCCATCCTTTAGAGGTCTTATTTGAATAAATGATGAAATATTGGCATGTTGCATCTCTCGGAGATTTTTGACACTTCATCTTGAAACCACACTTGATGAAGGCTTGGGATTTTTCTTATACAAGAGGTGATAGGAGCATTCCCTTTTAGAAACCCCTCTAGATGATGCATTGGATGTTTTGGGGGCTTATGCACCCACATTTAAGGGAGACTAGAGGATTTTGGTGGCAGGTTGAAGGATTTTTTCAACACAGTCAGGCCTTTGGAGGCTAGATGTTGTGCTAAAGGCTAATCCCCTCATTCATGGAAATGGGTCACACTTTTTAATGGGTTTTTCCAACATTGAAGGGCAGGCCTTTGGAGGCTGGATGTTGTGTTAAAGGCCCCTATAAACCCCTCATTTATAGAGATGGGTCACTTTTTGAGGGCTTGTGCCCCTTCACTTTGTACATGTGGCATGAATGCCCTTTACATTATGTAATTTAGATTAATTAATTGAATAATAGGGCCTTTTTCCCTCCATAGGCTAGATTAGGAGCTTTTAGCCTAGGAAATTAATATTTTAATGTAAGGGAAGTTGAACACCTCTATATATAGTGGTGCACTTCCTCTCATTTTCTCATTGTTGGGCGATCGCTGAAATCCCTACAAGTCTAAAATTTTTGAAATTTTCTCTTGTTTCTTAATTTTGGCTATGGATGGATGAGTTGAGCGACTTCTTAAGGAGTTTCTGCTGGTCTGGATAGTTTTCTTTCTTAATGGATATTGGTAGATCTTGATGTGGATAGACTTCTGTTCATGGATGATTATATGTGAATTTTGATGAATGCATGACAAACTGAGTAAGCGATTTTTCTTTACTTGTTCAAGTTTATTGATAAGGGTTATTAAAAATTCACCTTAGGTTCGCTGGTATATTATCTCATTCTTCCTTCAGGAAGATGCCTCTAACGTACACGAACTAGTCTACTCTAGTCCTTGAAACTAAATCTACTCCAAGCCTCTTTGGACTTCTCCTAAAGCTCTTTTGAGATGGCCTAGGTTGAGCTTGCTCTCCCTTATCCCACCTTTGAAGATTGAAGGATGCCTAGGTCAAACCTCAACAGCACACAAGTTAGTTTTCTCTAGTCTTTGAACCTAAATCTACTTCATTTCAATTTGATTTTGTTGTTCATTGACCCCATATGCTCCAAAAATATATATATTGGCAAGCCTTGACCCCATACACTTGAAAATATATTGGCAAGCTAAGGAATTGATCTTTTATCCTCCATCACCCTTTTTATCCATAAACCATTTAAACTATTTTGTTGGCATTTTACTCTCCTAGTGATTCCTTGTATGTGTTTGGGGACCTTTCCCTTTGAACTCAAACCTAGAAATTCCCCCAAAAAACCCTAGCAATCCTATCCACCTTAAAACTTAATGGTTCAATCCTTTGATTAGTAGTATCTTAAGTAGAATCCTTAGGGGGCTCTTGACATGGTTTGATCACAACATTAGATCCCTAAGTTCTATTAGGGAGAAGCTCTAAGTCCCCCTTAGAGTTGGAGAAGAGCTGGCCAGAAGTGAGAAGAGGGTTGGTGAGGTGACACTTGATCCCATCTTGAGTGAAGTGAGAAGAGGCTTGGTGAGGTAACACTTATCCCATCTTGAGTACAAAAGATTCTAGACTTTATCTTTTGGACTTTATGACAAGAAGTGTGTGAGATTTTATTGTAACATTTTATTGTTGTTGTTGGTAATAAAATTCATTTCTTGGAAGACGACATTGGATGAAGCTCAATCTTGAAAATTTTCAATCTAGGTGACTCCTTTGGAAGAATGAAGTCCTTATTTTTTGAAGACTAAGGTGACTCCATTGGAAGAATAAAGTGATTGTTCTTCAAGGACTTTGAAGACTTGATGCTTGTGAGGTGAGATAAGCATCATTGTGAAGGCATTTAACTACTCACCTTGCCAACTTCACTATGAAAAAGGTATAAAATTGCATTTATCGTCAATTTTGAATTTGCATGGCAAGATGGCTCCTTAGGTTTTGCATGTTTTATTTTCAAGGTATAAAATTGCATTTATCACCAATTTTGAATTTGCGAGGCAAGATGGCTCCTTAGGTTTTGCATGTTTTATTTTCAATGCTAAAAATTGACAATATGACAGGATATGCAAATAGGCCTCCCTAAAAATCGATGAAAGGCTTCCAAATTTTGATGGTGTCTATTTAGTTGTTGTCCCACATGCATTGGCATTCATGGGAAATATTTCAACGTTCAAGGAAAAACATGAAAATATCATGATGAGATAATTTGCTCGTTCTTTGGGACAAGGAAATAATGATTGGCTTAGACACTCTTGCAATCCAAAGATCATAGCCTCGTTGGCAACCCTAGTTGAAAGTTTTCTCTAGTGTTGGGCACAAGATTGCCAAAGTTCTGAAGACAGTTACAAAGAGCTATTGGCATCCTTAACGAGGAAGATCTGCTTGGTTTCTTTTGAAGGTCATAAAGGCATTGCTGAGTATGAAGATGAAGATGAAGCACCACAAGGGAGAGAGCTCTTTTTGTGTCCTTTGAAGAAATTGAATCACATGATAATGTGTTTGTTGTCCCAAAGGAACAATTTTGTGGCAGCGATAATAGAGATGAAGACATTGTTGAAGAGTTTGAACAAGACAACACTACCATTGTTATTGAAGAGTATGTTTTTCACAAAGAAAACTTGTTTACTGCTCTAGTATATGACATGCCGATAGTTGATGAAAAAAATCCAAATTTCACACATGTCATTTGCATGAGTTCATCTCATCTCACACAAGTGAAAAGCCTTTCTTTGTATTCTTTAATGAGGACCCTGATTGTGATAAAGATAGTGAAGGTCATAGTGAATATAGTAGTCTGTGGACTAAGCATCCTTGTAAAGACTATCCATTTGTCAATTTCCCTAGGCAGAAAATAAGAAGCAACAAGCTAATAAGAGTCCTAAATGTGAAGGAAAATAGATTAATCATGACCTAAACGTGGACAACCCTGGGTGCTATCCCTGGGTGCTGTAGTGATAGCGCTGCACAAACTTTTGGTGATACGAGGCTATTACTAATTTTGATGTGTAAGAGGGTGATGTTGATAATAGTTCTCCAGTGGAAGTACCACAAATGTGGAAGAAGGAAGAAGGTTTCTTTTATAGGGAAATTATATTTGCTGCCCCTAAGGACAGTCTATGTGACGACCATAATAGTCTGAAATGTAACTAGCAACATAACCAGTATGATAGAAATTTTTGGCTAAATTGGTAGCCCAGATTATAATGAAGAGGATGTCAATCATTTTCAAGTGGTATCAAGCAATTTGTAGGGTGTTGATTCTGCACACTTTTGAAGCCAATACCTCGAGGTTACAGAAAAGGTAGGCTGAGAAAAGGCAACCCATAACATGGGAAAAGCATGCTAATATCAACATTGGTGAAGTAAAACTAGAACAGATTGCTGAGAGGTTGAAAGGGAAAATTCCAACCATAATGGTGAGCCACCACAAATCAAGCAAATCCCTATAAATTGTGATGAGGACAGAACTAGGCTGAGAGATGAGCTGGAAACCACTGAGAAATGTGCTAAAACTAGAACAGATCTCTGAGGTTGAAAGGGAAAATTCCAGATCTCTGTGGGCTAAGCATCCTTGCGAGGACTATCCATTTGTGATGAGGACAGAACTAGGGTGAGAGATGAGCTGGAAACCACTGAGAAATGTGCTAAAACTAGAACAGCTCTTTGTGGTTGAAAGGTTAAATTCCAGATCTCTGTGGGCTAAGCATCCTTGTGAAGACTATCCATTTGCTAATTTCCCTAGGCAGAAAATAAGAACCAACAAGCTAATAAGAGTCCTCAATGTGAAGGAAAATAGATTAATCATGGCCTAAACATGGACAACCCTGGGTGCTGTAGTTATAACGCTGCACAAATTTTTGGTGATACTGAGTCTATTACTAATTTTGATATGTAAGAGCATGATGTTAATAAAAGTTCTCCAGTGGGAGTACGGAAAATCTGGAAAAGGATTTCTTTTATAGGGAAATTTAATTTGCTGCCCCTAAGGACAGTCCATGTGACAACCATAACAGTCTGAAATGTAACTAGAAACATAACCAGTATGCCAGAAAATTTTGGCCAAATTATAGTAGCCCAAATAAAAATGAAGAGGATGCCCATCATTTTCAAATGGTATCAGGCAATTTGTAGGTTGTTGATTCTGCACACTTTTAAAGCCAATTACCTCGAGGTTGCAGAAAGGGTAGGTTGAGAAAAGGCAACCTAGCATGCTAATAACATTGGTGAAGTAAAACTAGAACAGATCTCTGAGGTTGAAAAGGCAAATTCCAACCATAATGGTGAGCCACCACAAATTAAGCAGATCCTTGAAAATTGTGATGAGGACAGAACTAGCATAAGAGATGAGCTGGAAGCCACTGAGAAATGTGCTAAAACTAGAACCAATCTCTGAGGTTGAAAGGGAAAATTCCAACCATAATGGTGGGCCACAAAGTAAGCAAATCCCTGAAAATTGTGATGAGGACAGAACTAGGGTAAGAGGTGAGCTGGAAACCACTGACAAATGTGCTATTAACCTGAAGCTTTGCAAAGGATCCACTGGGGCAAGCCCTGCTGGCATCATTGAAAAAGTTTTGTTGCAGGAATATGGTAGTAGTAATGAGGATTATAACTTCATTCTCAATGAAAATAAAAAGGCTACACCTGTTGAAAAGGATTCCTTTTCCCAATTGGATGGAGAAGAAGATAATGAGATTCACTCGATAGAGCAAGTGCATGGTGCAGAGTTTGGGCATCCATTATATTCCAGCACTTTGCGTGTAACAATTGGCACTGCCTCTGTTGTGACCGACTATGCTCTTACTACCAGGGAGCCATTAGGGGTACAGAGGTTCAAATTAGTCCTCATTATGATGAATTTATGAGCTTTCATGAGAATTTATTCAAAACATCAGATTTGGAGCTCAATCACCAACATGGGAACCTTTTTGTCAATCTCAACACATTCCAGGCTAATGATAGTTGTGATGAAGCTCATTCACGAGCTTAGTTCAAGGTCAGTGCCACTGCAGGAACTATGAAAAAAACTATGTGAATATATTACGCATGCTCTTCTGTTTTTGGTAAACATGGATGAACGTGAATATATTATGGATGCTCTTATGTTTTCGTTAAGCATGAAGTTCATCCCTTTCTTTTTTAAATTTGCATATTCATTTCTGCTTAGAGATCTTCTGCAAAAGCAACAAGGAAACTACCCAAAAAATAAAAACAAATGGATCTCATAAATTGTTCGAAAGGTTCATTGGCTCTTTGTGTCATCTCTAATGACATTCTTGAAAAAGTTTGGTATCACTGTTTTCAGCCATGTATTTGGCAATCAGCACATATTAGATCATCTTATTCAGATGATCCCATTTGCCCTACTCCACGCTGCAAAAGTCATCTGAAAAATGATTCTATGTTCTCTAGTTGCCTTTAAGCATTGCACTTCAAGTTGTTCTCATCAAGTTTAGAAGAGTTCAATGCACTGGATAATAGTATCTTGAAGGCTAAACAGTCCATTCAAACTACTCAAGGAGACTGATCCCTACCAAATTTTGACCTTCAGCTGATTAAAGCAAGCTATTGGTATAAGCCAAACATGTCAAGGAAGCAATTTGTATTCTTTGATGATGTCATCATTCTTTTAGACGAATATTTTGTTGTCCCTAAAAAAACAAACACAAATGCTTCTTTGAGAGAGAATCCAGCATACAAGCAATCACATTTTGACATGGCTTTGTATTCTTTAGCAATCACACACGGGAAAATGGTAATTACATCTTGGAGATCTTGAGGCGGCTTCATTGGATTACACAATTCATTTTAGCAACCACATGTTGAAGCAAGTATGAGATTTTGGGGTTCCCAAGTGTTCTTGAAAGGACCACTAGTCCTCAAGTTGGAACCAGATGTTACCCATCATTTTGTTGGGTAAGCATAAGGGTCCATCATTTTGTTGGGTAAGCATAAAGGGTCCTGGACCATACCCAACAAAAATGGAACATTTACTGTGGCTATGTGCAACAGAGCTGTGGGTAGGCAGAGTTGAACATATATGTTATACATGGCCTCAGACTATAGATGCAACTATATATAAGGATGGAAGTGCCTATAGTAGATAAGGGACAGATGTTCATGCATAGGGACTATGTCAGATTTCTTGTTAATCTTGCAATTGGAAAAATGGAGTCAAATGGAATCAAATAGAGAGATAGCTGAGCATTTTTTAGAGTTTTCCATCATAACAAAATGACACATTGATTTTGGACCTTATGCAGCTGGTTTGGAGGCATGTTTCTATTTCATCAATCAATGATTTTCTTCGGTACGAACTATTGTTAATGTAGTTGGAGAAGACTTGATTATTATTGGTGGAGGATCCTTGGGACGAAGTTCAATGAGCCCCTTACACTAGGCTTAAGCTAATTGAGACTTTTAGAGCAGGAGCACGAGCATAATAGAAAGAAAGTAACTGCGCATCACGTTGAAATTTTGCAAACAGGTGCCACAGCAAAGAATGTAACAGTTCAAGAAAGAAGACAGAAAACCCATCGGAAAATGGCAGCTATAGACAGCTATCCTATACGTCATTTACAGATCTTTCTACCTTCAAATAGCAAATGAAAGGGGCTGCATACACAGTTATCAAACCTAATAAGCAGCAAGAATATTGGACCCTGTCAAAAGGACTAATCCAATGATGCATCACCAACACATTTGAAGTCAAGGTTTGCTATATAGAGGTAATCGTTGATTCAAACCACAGAACAACACCGTTAGGCACTCGTTACATAACATAAAAAATATAGAGGGTGTGAACTGACTGTAGCGGGGTGCCTAGAACAATAATAATTGAATGAACTTGAAGGCTACATAGAATATTAACTTGTTAAGGATTGAAATATTGCTAAAAAATCACAGTATTAAGATATGGGAGAAATTTGTGCTTTGCATTCCCCGATGGGGGTGGTATGATGGAGGGAGCAAAACAACACCCTTAGCCACTCGTTACATAACATAAAAAAATATAGAGGGTGTGAACTGACTATAACAGTGTGCCTAGAACAATAATAATTGAATGAATTTGAAGACTACCTAGAACATTAGCTTGTTAAGGATTGAAATAATGCTCACTTCCCATTTTTGTTTTATTCTATATACCATAACGACCCTGAAGCTAAAAATTCACAGTATTAAGATATGGGAGAAATTTATGCTTTGCATTCCCCTGATGGGGG
>APFE031358062.1:4864-23817 GCA_000404065.3 Pinus taeda
TGAGATCCAGTATGTAGGATATGGGTTATGATGCATTGCTTGATCTGAGCTAAGGAGGGATCTCACCGGTTGATGGAGAACAAGATCTAAGGATAGATCGGGATCAAATGGTTTGAAATGAACTATCTCTACATGGTTGATTATGCTTGTTCTAGGTCTGTATGCTGACGCATGTAATGTTCTGAACTGGGTATAACTTAAGTTTGAAATAGCTGCAAGTTATGATTAAATATGTATAGATCTGTACGCGGGTTGGCTTTAGTAAAAGTGCGTATGTACGCGGGTTTGGTTCGTCCAAGTAGCGTATACAATTTAAGCTATGATTCTTGATGATACAGTTGGTTCTGAATATTGTTGCAGAGTTCAGTGTTCTGCTCAGTGTTCTGGTGATTTCTTTTTGTTGACAGGGTTTCAGTGTTTCAGTATTGGGTGTTTCATAGATTGATGTTGCTACTGTTTATGTGCTTCAATGGGTCCAGTATGAAAATTGGATGAAACGTGGCCTTCAAATTACAGTGTTGTGATTCAATGTATCCAGTCTGAAAATTGATGAAACGTGGTACCTAGAGAAAGAAAGAGAAGGTTGTAGCCTTTGGTAGGTTGGCACCTACGTACTAGTACATCAGCTAGTACAAGAGCCAAGGGGGTGGTAGCTCCCTTCTAAGTAGCAGCTAGAAAACAAGTAAAGGTTGGAGCATTTCAACAGGTAGCAGCCTCCATACTAGTAAATGGATCGGCTAGTACAAGAACAAAGGGGGTTGTAGCTCCCTTCCAGGAGAGTCTGAAGAACGAGAGAAGGTTGTAGCCTTCTGTAGGTAGAAGCCTGTGTACTGGTATAAGTCTGCACTAGTACAGAACTATTGTAAAAAAGAATTTCTTATTAAAGAAGATTGAGACGACTTGCAGCAGGTGGTTTTCACGCACATTGGGTTTCCACCTTATATCATGGTGTTCATATGTGCTTCTTGTGTGTGATGATCAGTTTTATTTTACTACTTCTATCTACTATTCATATGGTCAATGAAGTTCTGATGCATTATCTAACGATTAACATATAATGGATTCTCTGAATCATAAGTATTCTGGATATACGCTAGTTGCATTAGACACAGTCACGTATACACGCGGGTTCACTTAACTGAAGTAGCGTATATGTATCTAAGTATGGAAATGAAAAAGTTTTACTGATTTAATAATACTGACTCACCCCCCCTCTCAGTATTATTTCCAACATTGAGAATACTTGTGCGGAATTTTTCTAGTGAGAAAAAGCTTTGTATCTTCACTCATATTTATGATATATGCAATATAGATAGCATGGTTTTGACCAATGGATTTCCCTAGATACATCTTGTGTTATGTGCCATTGATTTATCTTCTTCTTTTCCATATTTTTTTCATTGATCTATTGGCTTCCACTGGTTGAAAGTAGAAGTAGATTCTTGTCCTGTGCTTTAGTACATTGCATGAGCTTGTGAATCTATAGGTTTTTCTACATGGTATCGGAGCTGAGAACGGTATACTAGAGGACATTTAGAAATTTTGAGTTTTGGGTTACAGGTGAAATTTGAATTTGCAATACATACTTCAGCATCGACAGATGGCATTCTATGGTTTGAGGCTTGAGTATGCCTTGGAAGGCAACTCAAATTTTATAGCCTGGAGGGACAGAATGGAGGTTATGATAGAGGATAATGGCATGAAGGAATTCATTGATCAAGAAATTCCTAAGCCTGCAACATCAGATGCACAGGATTTGGCTGAATGGAAGAAGTGTGTGGTGAAGGTGAGGTGGATAATTCTTGAGGGAGTTTGATACCACATTGTCTTGAGTCTCCATGGAAAGGAAACTTTGTATGCTATGTGGAAAACATTGACGGACTTGTATTAGAATAGCAGTGACCAAAGGAAATTGGCACTAAAGGACAAAATTCGAAATCAAAAAGGAGATAGTCGAGATGATTCCAAAATACTTATCAAAATTGACTTAACGTAGTGATGAACTTGGAATTGTTGGAATCACGATTATCGAGGATGATATGGTGAGTCTTTCTCTTCTAGGGCTCCCAAAGAGTTGGCATAGTTATTATGACTATTTTAATGGTTGGGAGAAGCTTCCGAATGGGAATGACTGTGGTAAGATTTGATGTAGGAGGAGATCAGGAGGAACACCAGGGATGGATCTTCATCAGAGACTAATGATGAAGAGAATCGTACCTTAGCGATTAAGGTGAAGAAGGGGAAAGGGAAAACTTCCTATTCCAATTCAGATCATTATCATGGAGGCAAGAAGAAATACATGATGAAAGATAAGTGCTTTCATTGTCATGATCTAGGCCATTTTTCTACAAATTGTCCACTCAAGAATTACAAGAAGAATTCCTTAGGAGGAGTGAAAGGTGAGGCTTTGGTCTCTCAATTCAAATTGGACTTTTCCCTCATTGCATGCATGGTGTCATCAATGATGGAAAGTGTATGGTACTTAGACAGTGGAGCTTCATTCCACATGACTAGCGACAAAGAGTTATTCAGTGACCTAGAGGAGAAAGATCTCCATATGCATATCAATATGGGTGACGACAGGAAGTATAGTGTTACTGGATTGGGCACGATTACTTTTCAAAGGGAGCATGAGGCTCCACTTACATTGAATAATGTTATGTATGTGCTCAGGCTGAAGAAGAACTTGGTATCCATTACCATGCATGAGGATAGAGGCTATGATGTGATCTTCTCGAAAGGAAAGGCGTTTGTTCGACACATAGCCACGGGTCAAGTAAAGAAGATAGGGATTTAGGTGAAGAATCTCTATAAGCTAGAGGTAGAGGAGTGTGCTGCTTTGAGCATAATAGAAGAAAGGGTGCAGAGCATATACATTAGCAAGTTGTGGCACAGGTGATTGGGCCACTTGAATCATGGGGCTTTGAAGATATTGCAGCATATCTCTATCGATCTTCCCAAAGGTACTCTTGAGCAAGTTGATACATGCAAGGGGTGTACTTTGGGAAAATACACCAAGTCTTCCTTTCACGACAAAAAAATTTGAGAAGAGGCTATTCTAGAGTGAGTCCATTCAAATGTGTGTGTACCATTCTCGACAACATCCATGGCCAAACACACGTATTGTGTTATATTTGTTGATGACTATTCTCGTAAATGCTGGATATTTTTCATTCAGAAAAAGGATCAAACTTTCACAAAGTTTTGTGAGTTTAATGCATTGGTGGAGAAAGAGTCGGGAAACAAGGTTAAAGCTTTATGGACTAATAACGATGGTGAGTATGTCTCAAATTAGTTTAAGAGCTTTTGTTCAGTGGAAGGGATTAAATGGGAGTTAACGACACCCCATAACCCTCAACAAAATGGGGTCACCGAGAGGAAGAACGGAAGCATAGTAGGAGTAGCAAGAGCGATGTTGCATGATTAGGGCCTACCACAACACTTGTGGGATGAGGCATGCAACACAGTGTTTTATGTTTAGAACCATAGCCCACATCAGATACTTGAGATGAAGACACCAGAGGAGGCTTATTCCAGTAAGAGGCCAGATGTTGGTCACTTCAGGATTTTTGGGTCATCGGTATATCTCCATGTGACCAAAGATGCATGAAAGAAGATTGAGTCAACAACAGAGTTGGGAATATTTGTGGGGTACACTGATACACCTCAAAACTATCAGCTGTACTTGTTGACCAGTAGGGTGACAGTGGTTCGCAAGGATGTCAAATTCGATGAGGAGAAGGCCATGAGAGTTTCTCTTGAGAGGGAGATTGAGATACATGCGGATGAGGAGCTTTTACCTCCTAAGGATGAGGAGCCTCATATTGATGTGGAGCAGCCACATGTGATTTTGAAATGGGGCACTTAGGCTTATTGTCTAACTTACAAGAACCTCTCCCACTTCCAAAGCTTTAAATATTCCCAAGTCTTCACAATTAACCAATGCGGAATTAAAAATTGTGCTTGAACAGAAGGTGTATGCTGGTGTTGTTTACTAAATCTGTTTATGTGTTGTAATTTAATGTGCTCAAACTGATGTATAAACACATATAACAGTAAATAAAGAAGCAGAGACAATGCAGCAATAAAACACACACAGAACAACAATATCAATTAGGAGTTCACCCACAACTTTTGGGCTACATCTCCGTGAGCTCTAGTTAATTCAACTAGGCTCTCTGGGATTATGGTATAGGTCCCTTTTACAAGCTCTTGGCTCAACTCTTGCTATTTTACAAGGAAACTGTGGGTTTAGACACCATATTATCCCTTGGCTCTTGAAGCTCTAGCTCGTGGCTCTAGGTCTTAGCTCTAGCTCTTGGCTCTCGGATCTGGCTCTTAGCTCTGACTCTGGCTCTCTAGCTCTTCAGCTCTGGCTTCTTTCTGCCCTCTATCAAGTTACAACCCTCTTGGCTTTTCACTTGGCTTCCAAATGACTCCCTTAGCTGCTCTTTTGCTTTTGCGCTGCCTCTTTTTCCTTAGCTTCCTGCTTTGGCTTCACCTTAAGCAACAAACCCTCAATAATCAACAACAGCAACCAACGATCAACAATACTGTCCTTGTCTCTGTCGTTCTATGGATTTTACGCCAAATCGGTGTTGTTGGCTCATTTTTCCTCTCGGGCTCTCTGTCTTTCTGCTTTGGTCTGCTCAAATCCCCTCTCTAAGCATTAGCAATCATTGTTAAATGCCATTAGGGATGGTGGCCACTTGTGCTGCCACGGAAGGAACCACCGACGCTTGAAATCCCCAAATTTTTGCATTCTTGGCTTACACGGGAAAATATACCACACACGCGAAAAATCCGCACAAAATATTATTCATTGGACTTCAATTGCTATGAATTCTTCCCTAAACTCCTATCGATTCTGCCCATAATTGCTGTCGCAAGTCGCAATTGCTTGCTTTGTGGCTTTCCCTTTGTATTTATAAAATACATTAAAACATTAAAAATCCAAAAAATGGCCTTATGGTGGATTTTAAAATAATATGCATTTGCATTTCGGAACCCTTTCGGGTCTGGTTTCATCAGATCGGCGCATTCCTTCACTTTTCGTTTATTTAACGAAATATGTGAAATACACATAAAACTGCCTTTTTAACAGACTTCAAAATATATTAAATGTCGTTTATCGCCCCATCAGGTCTGTATATATATATATATATCGCAAGTCACGTGTATCGCGGGGTCCCGCCTTTGCCTCGTGGCATCGCCGATTACGATCCACCAATATCGGCAATTGGCATATCGCTCGACCCGATCCCTATGTTATATCACATGTGCCTTCCTCCAATCCAATCATCGTAGGTCGCTGATTTGGGGTGCCTTCCGCCCGAACTTAAGTCCTCCTCTTTGCCTCATGTAATGTGATTTTCCTTTTGGATCTAGACCGTTGATCGGCCAGATCCAATGGCTCCTGTTCATTGCTCTATTGACCTTCGATAGGCTCAATTTTCGTTGTTTTCTCATGTTTTTTTTTGCCTCCCAATAGTGTTATCCTTCAATTCTAAAACTTCTCCTTTTGCGATGGATTCTTGGATTTTTAGAAGATTTGAAGATTTAGAGGATTTTTAGGATCCCTTTTCAGGGGATTTTTCTCCTTTGTTCAAAGGATAAAGGCAGTTTCATTTTATGATAACTTCTGCATCCTAAGTCAGTTTTTTCCCACTCAAGTTGTAGTAGATTCAGAATGAGACAATCTCTACAATGGGGCTAGTTCCAATAACTTCCTTGAAATTTCATTTTTCCTCTGTAAGGAACACTTAGACTTAGGAGTCTATCCAAAAATCCATTTTGGATCACGCCTTCCCGCTAAAAGAACTTTTGGTCTCCAAAAGACTGATATATTGAACTGAACAATAAATGAGAGTGACTCACCCTCTTCTTTCAGCCTCCCTACACTTGCAGGCATAGTGCCTCTAAACCAAAGATTTTGACCACTTCCCTTCTTGGATGGGCTGGTCTTCTTGGGAAGAACTGTCTTCCTCCTTGCCTTCCTGTAGAATTTCTGCTGAAATGGTCATAGAAGGTGGTTTGAACTTCTTTGCCTTGATCATTGATCCAAGGTGGCTCAAACAAAGGAAGTACATCTGCTCCATAAAACTTTCATTTGTACATGTTTGAAAGGCTGCCAACAACAACTGTTAACAACAACAGGCATATAGACAACAACTGGATGGACTAAACTCCTGCTTCAATAAAAGAAATAGATTTCACATCTTGTGAACACCTCCATGTCTTACATCTGCATACAAATAATGGACTAGATAACAAGCCCACAAAACATGCCTTTAAACAAATGACCCTTCAAGTCAAGCATCTAGAAAAGGACCATTAGGACTCTTTTTCAAAGATGAAACATTTCATCATTATCTCCATTTGGAGACCAAGTTAACTTCTTCCAAGTCAACATGGCACGACATGCATGTCAAAGAAATCAACCCTGCAAGTTAATTACACATACATTTTCAAAAACAAGGAAATCATTAACATCCCTATGTTCATGCATCTCATGCTCATGCATGCATTTCATCCTTCAACTTTCACTTAAGTACACTGTACTTTTGAAGTTGAAATGAAATATAATGTAGATGCATGAATAGACATGCAATCTTAATTGGATAAGAACTCTAACCATTCCTTACCAATCCCTTTCAAAGGTACTACCTTTGTTTTCACATCTGCATCATCATGTGAATCACTCTGAGACACATCATTCACAGAATCTTCCTTTCCATTTCTGCCATCTTCTCTTTCCACTTTCTTCAACTTATGTGGAAGCATTGTTAGATTCAAAGTCCAACATTTTGCAGCAAGATGTCCTTGCTTATGGCAGTAAGTGC
The DNA here is from genome assembly GCA_000404065.3 of Pinus taeda. Classification (NCBI taxonomy): domain Eukaryota; kingdom Viridiplantae; phylum Streptophyta; class Pinopsida; order Pinales; family Pinaceae; genus Pinus; species Pinus taeda. The sequence continues at coordinate 11,707 of APFE031358062.1, forward strand.
ACTGCATGTGCATCCTCTTGACAGCATGATTTGCCTTGTCCAATGGACCTTTGGCTTCTTGCTTCTTTTCCTTCAAAAGTTTCCTGTATGTGGTCATTCTCTTCCAACATATGGAAACATTATGGTTATTCAACCCACAAAAGGAACATGCAATTCATTTTCCATACATATGTGGAAATTTATCATGCTTTGCAAAATCAAAAGGAATATGTTTAGAACTAGATTTATACCTTTCTCTTTCACCTTTATTTCCTTCCTATAGAGGTGAAGAAAATGAATAAGTAGCTCCCTTTAGAACACCATCAATCTCTTCAAGGATGTTAGAGTCTCCCCAACTCTCTAGTTCAAGTGTGCGCTTCTGAACACCTACATCCTACAAATGATGTTTTAGGCTATTGCATTCCTTCAGAATACAATCTTCAAACTCTGCAATGCAACCCCTTCTTGGAGTTGTTTCAATAGCCTTCATGGCAGCGTTGGAACACTTTCCATAAGACTGTCCATAGCCAAGACCCAAATACTTAGGCCTTTCCTCAACCACTATTGGTTCAACAATACCTTGTGCATGCTTTCCCAAGCCCTTTCCTTTATAGCCCATCTTGGAAATTAGCTTGGAACCTATGCCTTTAGTATGTTTTTCAAAAGAACCAATATAAGCATCCTTAGAGGAATTTGAAGACAAACTGGAATGGTTTACCTCTTCTTCAAGCTGACACTTGACTAAGGCTTCTTGGGCAACAAAGAGTTGTGTCTCCAACTCATGCATCCTTTTCAGATTCATATTTTCAATATGAAGTTGCCTCTCCAGTTCCTGCAATTTTTTAGAAAGAAAATGCTTCTCTTTCTTCATGGAATTCAATTGCTCTCTAAGTATGCTACCCTTCCTTCCATCCTCATACATTTCTCTCACCATATCCATCATGGTGGACAATTCTTGCTTCATGTCTTCATCAAAGTGTCTTGTGATGAAGAAAGAAGAATTCGAGGACTCATTTGTAGAAGTTGTCATTATGCCAATGACTTCTTCTTTCTTCTTGTCCTTACTAGACTGACCTATCTATAGATTTCTCTTCGCCTCTACAAAATTTAAACAATAGTCAGTCTGCAACAAGCATACATCAATCAGACAATCAATCCTTGACTACCCAAACACCTTTCAGACAAGCAATCCTTGCTCTGTCAATCAAGTGTTATGATATAACCTTCTTTGAAGGTGTGGTCAATCAATCTTAAGCTCTGATACCGCTTGATCTAGAAATGGGGCACTTAGGCTTCTTTTCTAACTTACAAGAACCTCTCCCACTTCCAAAGCTTTAAATATTCCCAAGTCTTCACGATTAACCAATGCGAAATTAAAAAATGTGCTTGAATAGAAGGTGTATGCTGGTGTTGTTTACTAAATATGTTTATGTGTTGTAATTTAATGTGCTCAAACTGATGTCTAAATATATATAACAGTAAATAAAGCAGTAGAGTCAATGCAACAACAAAACACACACAAAACAACAATATTAATTAGGAGTTCACCCACAACTTTTGGGATACATCTCTGTGAGCTCTAGTTAATTCAACTAGGCTCTCTAGGATTATGGTATAGGTCCTTTTTACAAGCTCTTGGCTCAACTCCTACTGTTTTACATAGAAATAGTGGGTTTAGACACCATATTATCCCCTGGCTCTTGAAGCTCTGGCTCTTGGCTCTCAGTTCTGGCTCTTAGCTCTGACTCTAGCTCTTTGGCTCTGGCTCTGGCTCTCTAGCTCTTCAACTCTGGCTTCTTTCTGCCCTCTATCAAGTTACAACCCTCTTGGCTTTTCACTTGGCTTCCAAGTGACTCCCTTGGCTGCTCTTTTACTTCTGCGTTGCCTCTTTTGCCTTAGCTTCCTGCTTTGGCTTCATCTTCAACAACAAACCCTCAATAATCAACAACAGCAACCAACGACCAACAATAATATCCCTGTCTTTGTTGTTTTGTGGCTTTTAAGCCAAATCGGTGATGTTGGTTCATTTTCCCTCTCGAGCTCTCTGTCTTCCTATTTTTGTCTGCTCAAATCCCCTCTCTGAGCGTTAACAATCATTGCTAAATGCCCTCAGGGATGGTGGCCACCTGTGCTACCACGGAAGGAACCACCGGCGCTTGAAATCCCCAAATTTTGGCATTCTCAGCTTACACAGGAAAATATACCAAACACGGGAAAAATCTGCAGAAAACATTGTTCATCGGACTTCAATTGTTATGAATTTTGCGCTAAACTCCTATCGGTTCCACCCATAACTGTTGTCGCAAGTCGCAATTGCTCGTTCCATGGCTTTCCCTTTGTATTTATAAAAATACATTAAAACATTAAAAATCTGGAAAATGGCCTTATGGCAGATTTTAAAATAATATGCATTTGCATTTCGGAACCCTTTCGGGTTCGGTTTCATCAGATTGGCGCATTCCTTCGCTTTTCGTTTATTAAACGAAATATTTGAAATACACATAAAACTCCCTTTTTAACAGACTTCAAAATATATTAAATGTTGTTTATCGCCCCGTCGAGTCCGTATATATATATATTATTATATATATATTATAATATATATTATATTATATAAATATAATTATATATTATATATATGTATATATGTATATTATGTAATATATGTATATATATGTATATATATGTAATATGTATATATACATATAATATAGAATAGATATCTATAATAATATAATTATATATAATATATATAAATAATATCACATGTGCCTTCCTCCGATCCGACCCGCTGATCCAATTATCAGAGGTCACTAATCAGGGGTGCCTTCTACCTGACCTTAAGTCCTCCTCTTTGCCTCATGCGATGCAATTTTCCGATCAGATTTGGACCGTTGATCGGCCAGATCTGATGGCTCCTATTCATTTCTCTGTTGACCTCCGATAGGCTCGATTTTCATTGTTTTCTCATGGTTTTTTTTCCTCTCGATAGTATTATCCTTCAAGTATAAAACTTCTCCTTTTGCGATGGATTTTTAGATTTTTAGAAGATTTGAATATTTAGAGGGTTTTTAGGATCCCTTTTTAGGGGATTTTGCTCCCTTTTTCAAAGGATAGAGGCAGTTTCATTTTATGATAACTTCTGCATCCTAAGTCAGTTTTTGCCCACTCAAGTTGCAGTAGATTCAGAATCAGACAATCTCTACAATGAGGCTAGTTCCAGGAACTTCCTTGGACTTTCATTTTTCCTCTGTGAGGAACACTTAGACTTAGGAGTCTATCCAAAAATCCATTTTGGATCAACATGCAAAGGATCCGGGTGTGGAGACATCCACTTAGGCAAAGTCTTCCAAAGAGGGAAGAAAGCACACCAAAGAGGTTGACAGCTTGTTGGATGATGCACAGGAGAATGTGGGAGCACCCACTTCTCAGCACAGGTAGAGGAGGTCACTTGATAGGTACACTGGATACATGGCTCTTATGGGTGAATGTGTTGTGATATAGCCATCTTCCTTTAAGGAAGTAGTGCAGAAGCTGGTTTGCGTTGATGTCATGGTGGAGTATGACTCCATAGTTCGTAATAGTGTTTGGGATGTGGTCCTGAGACCGGAAGACAAGTCAGTGGTGAGCTCCCGTTCAATTTACAAGGTAAAGAAAGCTGCAGATGGTTGTGTGGAGAAGCATAAGGCTAGATTTGTGGCTTGTGGCTTTTCACAGGTAGAGGGGATTGACTATGTTGAGACTTTTGCTCCTGTTGTAAGGTATTCATTAATCAGATATATATTGGCACTATCAACACATATGGGTTTGAATATACATCAGATGGATGTAAAAACAACCTTCCTTAATGGCATGATTGAGGAAGAGGAGTACATAGAGCATCCTGAAGGTTTTGAGACCTTCAACTGTGAGTCACATGTGTGTCGACTTAAGAGAGAGTTGTATGGGCTAAAGCAAGCACCCCATGATTGGTACACTAGGATAGATAGCTACTTCACTAGGTTAGGCTACACGAAGAGTGAAGTGGATGCAAACGTGTACCACATAGTGGTGGAATGTAAATTGTTGATCATTGTACTTTATGTTGATGATCTCATACTGATAGGTGATGATTAGCTGATCCAGTCTTGCAAGGAGGACCTTACAAGACAGTTTGAGATGAAGTACATGGGGCTCATGCATTACTTTCGTAGCATGGAGGTATGTCAGGGATATGGGGAGTTGTTTATGTCTCAGGGAAAGTATGCCAACAAGATACTTAGGAGATTCTACATGGAGAGCACCAAACCCATGGAGACTCCTCTAGCAGGTAACTGGAGGAAGGAGGATGCTACTTCAGGGGAAGTAGAGGAAGCTATTGTTTACATGGAGCTTGTGGGTTCACTCATGTACTTGGTGAACACATGACCATATATGTGTTGTGCAGTTAACTAACTTAGTCAAGCGACGGTTAGGCCTACCAAGTTGTATTGGAAGGTGACAAAGAATGTGTTGAGATACCTCAGGGGAACTTCTCAGTATGAATTACAGTACAAACGAACATAGGGAGTGAAGCTTCAAGGCTTCACCGATGTAGATTGGGTAGGGAGTCCATTTGATATGAAGAGAACATCAGGAGGGATCTTCAGTATTAGGTCAATGACAATTTCTTGGTACAAAAGGAAAAAAAGATCAATTGCACTTAGATCGGCAAAGACAAAGTACATGGTTGCAAGTCAGGTAGCATGTGAGGCCATGTGGATGAGGATGATCTTAGTTGGTTTGTTTGGTCAGCATATGGATCCAACTGTGATTTACTGTGATAATCATAGTTGTATCAAACTCTCAGAAAATCTAGTTTGCATGATCGGTCCAAGTATATTGATATCTGACATCATCATCTCAGAGATTGTGTATTGAGGAGGATTATGTTGTTAGATTACATTCCCACGGAGGAGCAAGATGCCAACATTTTGACAAAGGAATTTTCAAGATGTAAATTCGAGTTTCACAGAGACAGTATCAGGGTAGCTGATAATCCCTTTCTTGTTGAGTGGGAATGTTGATAAATGGCAACAAGAAATTCCAGTTTAATTTTTCCTTGAATTAAACTAAGAATTAAAATCGAATTCTATTCTCATAGGAACTTGTAAATAGTTAATTAAGTTTAATTAACTTAATTATCTTAGGAATTTCTTGTTGGAAATCTTTTTGTAGTCATGTATATGTTCTCACTAAGTTTTAGGGGTCTAATATGAGTTTAAATTGAATTGGAAATTAGATCACTCAGTTTACTGAGTTAAGTTCAGTTAAATTAGTTCCAAAATGTTTGTGGAACTAATAGAGAGTTAACAATCAGTTGGTGCACTAGTGCATCCACAAGTGTCACTCTAGTTAACTAAATATTCCCTCATCAGAAAATCATGCATGTTGATTCTCAGAAAGACCCAGTTGAGACTAGAGTGCAGGGACAATGTACTATCAGTTGTATTATTTACTAGAGAGTAAATATTATGCATGCATCAGAGATTGATCCTATGTTTGGATTGCACAGTTTTGGAAGCATGAATTCCCATTAAATATGGGTTATTCATCCTAGGAATTACACAATATATTAGGGGCTTGGATAGCTACAAAATTGCTAAGTGTTGGTCAATAACTAACTTGTGAGCTGAGAGAGTTGAGCATACTTGTGCGGAATTGTTCTAGTGAGAACAAGCTTGGTATATTCACTCATATTTCTTATATATGTGATACAGATACCGAGGTTTTGAGAAGTGGATTTCCCCAGATACATCTTTTTTTATGTGCATGAGCTTGTGAATCTACAGGTTTTTCTACAAATATATATGAGTTCCTGCATACTCCTAGGAATATTTCAATGTCTTCTCATCTCACTTGGCCCTCTTTCTCCTTATGTTGCGAGTCTAGGTCTAGGTGTGAGGAGCCCTCTGCTCCTCGTCTTGTTCCTCCTTCTTAGCCTGCTCATTCTGCTCACCACGTTGTGTCACAATATCCTAAGGTGTTTGCACTACTTCTCTCTTTGGTTCCTCTTGTTCCTAAACCTACACTATGGAAGGATCTATGTTGTAATGGCCCCTAAGAGTCCTGTCCTCCACAAATATCACATCCCTACGTATCATTGTTTTCCTGACTATAGGGATGTAACTATGTAGTATTTCTAGGTCTCATTGTACCCCACAAGAATCTCCTTCTCTGCAGTAGGTTCCAGTTGTATTCTCTTTTATGATGGAACATGGTAGTATAACAAACCCCCAAAGATGAGGATGTGTACCAAATCGTGTTTCTTTCCAGTGAAAGCTTCCTTAGGTGTCAATCTACCCAACACTTTATGTGGACTATGGTTCTGCAAATAAACAATAGTGTTGCAAGCTTCTACCCATAAAAACATAGGCAACTCCTTGTCATGTAGCATATCCTTGGCTTCTCCAATAATAGCCTTGTTCTTTTGCTCCAAAATTACATTTTGTTGATAGTTGTATGTAATTGTCAGCACTTTTCTAATACCCTCATGTGTACTAATATCCTTGAAGGGATTCAAGGTGTACTTGCCTCCATTGTTGGACCTGGGTGTCTTGATCTTTCTCCCAATCTAGTTTTATACAAGGGCTTTGAACTCTTTAAATAAATAAAAATCCTCATCCTTATTCTTCATGAGGTATATCCAATTCTTTATGGAGCAATCATCTATGAAAGTCGCATAGTAATGATATCCACTTAAAGACATCATTGACATGGGCCCACACACATCTGAGTAAATTAGGTCCAAAGAACCCTTGGCCCTAGTATCGTTTCTTGGAAAGGTGGTAATGGCATAATTTCCTAGTGTGTAGCCCTTGCATGCATCATGTTGCTCAACCCTAAACTCAGGCAGTCTTGTCACAATCTCCTTGAGCACATTGAGTGCTATATGGTGCAAATGAGCCATCCTCTTATGCTATAACTTGCCCAACTCTCATTTGCATCTTACTAATGCTTCTGTAGGCTAGGGCTAAAGTCTAAATAGGTTACCTTTTTTTACTCTTATCACCTTGGTTGTCCTATAATCTTTAAGCCAAATGTATACCTTGCCATTGTCAAAAGTTGCAATGTAACCCTTGTCTTCCAAGGTTGCAAAAGAAATTAGATTTCTGATCATTCCTGGAACATACATCACATCTTCCACCAACAAATGTTTACCAAACTCCCTCTGAAAATCGGCAGTGTCAAATCCAACTACCATGTACTTGGCATTATTTCCAAGTTATATGTAGAAGTCCATTTCTTTCTCCTTCAGGCTAGTGAAATACTCCTTCACTCTCGTCAAGTGGCAAGAAGCCCCATTGTAATATACCACGCAGTGGTGGCTATTGAACTCGAGAGATAAACAATGAAAAAAAACACATTTTCAAATCGAGTTGCTAATTCATCCACTTCAGCTGTAGTAGCGACCTTCTTGTGCTTACCATTTTTCTTGTTAGGGAATTGGTTGGTGCAGTGTCTTATTTTATGACAAGAAAAAAACTTTATCTTGATAAATTCCTTCTTATCTCCCTTAGAATTCGACCCATTATTTGGCCCTTTCTTTGCCCTCATCTTACCCTTACTAGCTAGGGAAAGATTCTCTCCCTCTTGAAAGTTATTCTTCTAGTCATCATGCTAAGCCCCTTCATTGATTTCTTCATGTATGAAATCATCCCACTTTATTTCCCAAGTGGGAAGGTGCTCTCAACCCATGATGCATTTCACAAACACATCACATGATTTCTTAAAGTCGTTCAATGATATACACGCTAATTCTTATTCGGGTTTTATTTGTTATAGTCACCATCTCATCCTATAACTGAGTGATTTTGGTCAAATAAGAAGTTACACCCTCACCCTTTGACCTTCTTGTGCTATGTAGTTGGTCCCTCATACCATATTTTGACTCTAATGGTCGCTTTGGTAAACCTTCACGAATGCATCCTACATTTATTTTGTTGTCTTTTTCTTGAACAAATGTGGAATAAGGTGGTCTCTGAATCTATCTAGAATTATCCTCCACACCCTTGCTTCTTTCACCTCATGTGGGTCTACGGAAATCAGATATGAGATTAGTGGAACAACTATGGTATTTACGATGCTCCATACTTTATTTTCCTTAAGGATTGTTATAATTTGAACACTCCATTGAAGTTAATTTGAGGACCCTTCCAATCTATGTTCACAATGAACATTGGTAGCCATGATTGACTAAACCCTTAAACACTTTCTTTTGAAGGCTTACAATTTCTCGAAATGGTACCTGTGCCAAACACCCTTGGTTTCATAGTTAGAGACTATAGCAACGATACCACGTTATTTTTCTTGAACCCAAGCCAAGTTTTATGTTCAATTAAATATATACTCATAATAGAAACAAAATTACTTTCAGACCTGAATTTTACAGCACAAAATAATATGGTTTCCTAACTTAGCATGCACAATGGAAGTAAATCAATCATAAAACTAAGAATATAAATTGTTTGATACAATTTTACCCTAGAAACCCTAATGTAGGGAAAACCAATGAACTTTGGGCCTTTATTCAGCTTTAGAAAATATTGATTATAGCAAAAGTATTCACTCAGAAAATTACAACAACAATTTCCCTGCCTTTACATTGTTACAATCTAGCTTATGCGACTTGTACGACCTAGCAAAGTTGGCTTGTATGACCCAACAAACATGGCTTATGAGGCCTAACAAATTTTGGCCTATACAACTTAAAAAACTACAATCTATACGACCTGGTCTTCATGCCCTGCCTACAGCCCTGAAAACAACTTATTGCTTCTCTATTCACTGATACTCTCTTGTTTTTAGTTCTTCCTCTCAATCTTTAACTGAATGGTCAGTCTCTAGTGCCAATCAAATTGCTTCTCCAACAACTTATTTCCCCTTTATAATTTTTGACCTAATCTCCAAAGTGACGGAGCGCTGAGATTGCGTCTCCACACTTGAGATCTATGGTGAAGATATAATCTTTCATTGACCTTTTTAACTCTATAAAAATTGGCCAATAAAATCAAAAATTAAATTAATGACTTTATACCTAAAATCCATACTTAAAAAATAATCAAATAATTATTGTGAGAGCAAGTGATTTATGTATATCATAACACTTAACGAAAGCTTTCAAAGGTACATTTCCAACATTAAATTTAATCATTAAAAAAATCTCATTTATTTTTTCTTAAAATTTACATAAAATTTACATATTATATATTTAGAATATTGATATATATATTTTATTATTATTATATGTATTAAAAATATAACTCTTTTATATAATAACATCATCTTCATTTTAACATGACTCTATGATAACATCAATTTTCAACCTATCTTAAAATTTAAAATTTCACGGTCATATTTCGTAAATTCCTTTAATTTGTTATTATTTTTATATGATGTTTAATATTTATAAATATACATTATTATTATAAAATATATTTTTATAATATAATTGTATACCATAATAATACCTCTTCTTCAAGATTCAAAACCTAGTATTAAAAAAACAATTTCCATATATTCTCTACTAAAATTAAATGTGCAACCGTGCTTGCTACATAATTTATGATATTAAATGTGTAACAATGTTTTCTATAATATATGTTTTCATACAAATATGCTAAATGAAAGATTTGTTTTGTAGGTACGATATCTCATTCTAGCCATTAAAATAATTAATTAAATTTACTGTTAACTTTTGTGAAAAGGTGAAATAAATAATACTAAATTTACATTTAAAATGAAATTAAAGTATACATTAAGAACTCCAAAAGTAGTTGAGTTATTCGAATTATTTAAATAAATAGTTGTGTTCGTATCCTGTCACTATGATTCATGAACAGTATGTTATTGCTCCAGGTCTAATGAACTTTACTTTCCAAAAAGCGAAAGAAATGACACTGCATTTTTATTTAAAATAATAATAAAGTGAATGGAGTGTGAATATAAAGTATGTAATATAAATTGATGGGTTTAAAGATTTTTAAATTATTGTTAAAAGTGAATTTTATAAATGAGTGTGAGTGTGAGTGTGAGTGTGAGTGTGAGTGTGGGTGTGGGTGTGGGTGTGGGTGTGGGTGTGAGTGTGAGGTTAAATTTATTTTTTTATTTTTATTTTTATTTTTTTGGGTTGATTTGTATTTTTTTTAAATAAAAATAAAGTGTTATGTAAGTCGTGTAATAAAAACAAAAAGGATTTTAGTGTGTAAGAGATGTGATAAAAATATATATAATATTCACTTAGATATCAAAATATTATATTAATAGTTTGAAGGAGAGAAATATTTTTACCACATTTTTTATACATCAAAATCATTTTTTTCTTTATTACAAAGATTACATAACAGTTCATTTCATTTTTATTTAAAAGAGATACGTGTTTAACACAAATAAAATCACACATCACTCTATATATATACACTTTTTTTCTCTTTAAAGTTAAAATAAAATTATATTACTTCACTTGGATATCAAAATATTGTATTAATAGTTTAAGAGAGAACTGTTTTTACCACATCTCTTATACACCAAAATCATTTTTGTTTTTATTATAACCATTACATAACACTTCATTTTTATTTAAAAGAGAAAAGTGTCAAACACAAATAAAATCACACCCACCCTCACACTCATTGTAAAATACACTTATAATAATAATTTAAAAATATTTAAACCTATTAATTTATATTACATTTACTTTATATTCACACTCCATTCACTTTATTATTATTTTAAATAAAAATGCAGTATAATTTCTTTCACTTTTTAGAAAGTAAAGTTCATTACACCCAGAGAAAAATATAGATATAAGATTACGATATATAATTCTTATACTTTTTAAAGATATTTCAAAACATTTAAATAAACACTTTGAATATCTATAAGAACTATTTTAAGATCATTTTCAAATATATGTATATAGAAAAAGTAAAAAAGATGTGTTAATATTGAGAATAATATAAATATTTCAATACTTCCAAAAAAAAACTCAATTAATTTCTAATACAAAATAATAACAGTTAGATGTATAATTATTACATTATTAATCAAAATTAACAATAGTATTTAAAAAACATTAACTATAATAAATATTTCAAATGCCTATGTTAAATAAAATATTTCAATAGCAACTACTATTTACGTTAAACAAAATATTGATGTATAATTATATAAATACATTGAAATATAATCTGGTGTTCAAAAAATTCAATAATTTCTATTCTTATACTTTTGAATTCAATTTTTCAAGTACATTTTTTTGTTATTTGCATGAAATCGTGCAAAGGTTTGTTGGAATGAACAGTTTAAGGATAAAGTTGTTTATAGTTTACAAGTGGCTAAGGAGATTTTTTCAAGCTTTAAATTCACTGTATTACATTCAAAAAATACAATTGAACCATAAAAATTGATATATATATAATAATATATATATATATATATATTATATATATATTATAGATAAATATATATATATATATATATATAATATATAGATATATATATATAGTATATATATATATAATATTATATATTATATATATATATATATATATTTAAATATATATATATATTAACTATATATTATATATTATATAATATATATACATTTATGGTTCAAATTTTCTTTAATATATCCATTTTAACTACTAATCTATCATGCAATAAAGGGGGACCAAATATCTTGAGTTGCAAATCTTTATTCAAAATTTTCACTCTAAAAGAAGTTTGCACATCAAAATATTGGATCTCTCTCCATGCTTGCCAGGTCAATGGTTCAAATAGATCTATATTGCTTAATAAAATATAAATATTAAAATAAACAAAAGGTAAAATGAAGATAAAAATAAATTTCTATATAAAATATAAAATGTAAATTTTATAATAGTATAATTTTATCAAGGTGTACTTAATCAACTTTTTCAATACACTACTTTCATGGTGTGCATTGACACAATGTGACAATTTCCACCCTTCGTAATGTTAAGTGACTCTTCTAGTGACATACACAGAAGACCGATTTGATGTGAAGCATTTACCAAGTTCATCAATAAACTTCCCTTAGCATTGAATATGAGATGTTGGGTTATTTATGTAGAGATTGTTGGAAATAATACT
>APFE031358069.1:10106-20653 GCA_000404065.3 Pinus taeda
TGGGAGACAATGCATTTGAGCTCAGCATTCCCCCATTCCTTGGCCTGCACCCGGTGTTCAATGTCGACCACCTTTGGCCATACTTTCCGCCATTACTAGACACGTCCGGCATTGCAGAACAACTCACACCCACATAGTTAAATCTAGCTTGCATGGAACAAGCTGCAACTGATCGGATCATGGACACACAGATCAAGCACACTCGCCAGCAGAATATCCAACTATATTGAGTTGTCAAAGCAGGACAACTCCTTCGCCAGGGCAAGTGGCTCACCAGGGACCAAGTGCAGTAGAAGTTCCCTCATCTCATGGAGGCATTCAATGCAATGGGGACCATTGCTTCCTAAGGGGGGAGGAATGATCCAGGTGGATATTGGTGGCAACCCGCTAATTCGACTTGGAACCCCTCTAGTGCTTCATGCAGTTTTTTTTCAGTTTCCTTAATTATAGCACAATTTACTATTTTTAGCAGTTTTTCGGGTCCTAAACTTCCGGAGCCATTTTGAGGCCCTAAACGACGTTTTTTGGGAAATCTACCGCCAGCGATTTTTCGTGACTAAAAATCGTCTTTTCCGTCGTAGTCCTCGGAGAGATCTTTCCAACGGGCTATCATGCGCGTCAAACGGAGATAAGACGACCAATTCGCGACCCGGGAAGTTGATGTACCAACTTACCCAAAAACGGGGCCCACAATTTGGCGTTTCATCTTCCAGGGTTAGGTTTTGGAATGTGAAGGGTTTTTTTCCATTGTTTCTCAACAATAAATAGGCCTTCGAGCCTCATTGTAACACAGTTCAGAGGCATGTAGCCACACATCTCTTCTCAGAGATAAGCTACCATTGCCCTAGCTGGTTTATTTCTATTTCCGGTTGTAAGCATATGTCAGTATTTTCCATTAATGAAATGAAGTATTATTTCCGCTGCATCTTTGTGTATATGGTTATCTCTATATTTTATTGCGTTCCTCTTTAAATCTGGATCACTAAAGATGTTGTGAGAAATAAAGGTCTCCCAAGAGATGTTGAGGAGACTGAGATGATGAAGCACAATGACCTTGATTAGGAGTAATGATAGAGACTACTCATCTATGGAGGGTATGGCTTCCTTTGGATAATATGAGCCATCTTCTCCATACTCCTGAACAAGTAGTAAGGGAGGTTTAACATCCTCACCCTGGTAAAATGCATGAGGAGCCTGATGTGATAGGTATATAGCCTGGAGAACCTGCCGTCACAAATGAAATACTTCATGATGATTTTCAACATGGGGACATATCGAGGTTTTCAAATACTTCATGATGATTTTCAACATGATGAAATACTTGAGATGATTTTCAGGAAATCTGAAAGGAAATAGCCTTTTCACCTCATTTCTGTACCAGGGTTTGATATAAAGCTCATAATAGTGCTCATCTCGGTCCTGGCCCTTGAACCACTTCTTCCCTACATTAGGAATCTTGGTGGCATCTGAAATGATGGAAGGTAAGATAGTGAATGTTACCCCAGCAATAGTCACCCTATTGTCCTAAAGATGGGCTAAAAAACGTCTAGTGAGCAACAGGTGGTATTGAAGTTTCTTTACTTCACAAAATTCATAGCAGCGAAGGTATCTAAAACATGTGACAACCAACTAAGAGGCCTACAATTCCCTAAGGTTTGATGGCTCTTCTCTAATAATCCTGCCTCCCTTGTCTGGTTTTCTTAGTTGCCTAGCTCTCTCTGCTAAAGTGTCACTACCTATGTTCTCCTCCTCATAGTCTCGATGTTCTTGGTCCATGTTTTCAAGGTTCAGGTATATGAGGGGAATGAGCGAAAGTGTTTTTAGGAATGAGGGGATGGGGGATAAGCTTGTGACTAGGACATGAATGGAGGAGTAGTAAATTAGAGGGAGGGCTTGTTTGCTTGAGAATTTTCTCTTAGGGAAGAGGATAAAGGGAATGGGAATGATATGGAATAGGGGAAAAGGGAAAAAGGGATAAGGTGATAGGATGAATAGGGATAGGGGAATTTAGAGCTTTTGGGAAAGGTGATAGGATGAACAGTGAGGATTTAGGGTTTTAGGCATCATTAGGGAGATTTTAGGGTTTCATATTAACCATGGAAAATGATGCTTATAGATTTGATTTGCAAACAAAAACTGATGTGAGGGATGCCAACTTACATGCAAAGATGGAAGGAGAGAGAAATTTGGAGTTTCCTTGAGAGTTCATGGGTTTTTTTAGCTCTCCTTCACAAAGCGTAATGCCACTGCACAAAAGCGTAGTGCCAAGCTAGAAGCGCAACACCTGCGTAAATTTACACTATGAAATTGTGAAAGAGGTGTACGCACTAGGCTCAAAGTGCAGTGCAACGCTGACCTGCCATACTTAGAAATGCAGCACCACTGCTCCACAGCTCCAGAAGTGCAACACCAAACTTCTTTCACCCAAAACTCACTCAAGCTTGCCTCTTCTTCTCACTTTTTGACTCCTTGCTTGGGAAATGAGGATAATCAATTTGAAATTGAAATTTGAGAGATTAAATAGGAGTAGATTTTGATTTTTCACTTGAAAAAGGCCCGCTTTCTAATGTTTTTTTGTCCTTCCTCAAAAATTTGTTCTAATGCCTTTTCTTCTTTGTGTCTTTGTAGGTGGGTAAATGCTCAATTTGACTTGATTTTTGCAATGTTTCTCTATTTTGCAGCAAGGAGAGATGCTCTGGTGTGGCTGTGATCATTTATTACATATAATGACTTAAAATTACATAAAAAAATACAAATAAACTCAAAATACTCTATTTTCACCTCAAAAACATGTTTTTGAGGTGAAAATTACATTAGGTTAAAAGATAATAACTTCAGTAGTTATGACTTACAAGCCATCATGCTTTATTTATTGATCATCCTCATACCTTTGTTGACCTTTATTTGCACTTTAAAATTAGGCTCTTGACCTTTGTGATGAAACCTTAAGACCTAATGAAATCATGCCCTATCACCTAATGAAATGATGATCGCAAATTGACCATGAAACCATAACTAAAAACAACCTGAAGAAGGATCAACAAGTATACCCTATGAGGGAAAAATTTATATTTTCTGAAGAGAGGACAACCTTTAGTGGATCAGTTTGACATGACCTAATGGAATGATGCAAAGTTTTCAATATGGAACCCCTAAAATGAAAATGCCAAGAGCAAATTTTGATCCCTGATGGAAGCATGTAGATATTGACACTAACACTTCCTACAAAGATATCACACTTACCTCTGTGCACTATCACAGTCAAGGCATTACTTTACTACCCACCACTGGGACCCCCTCTATGTGCTATTGCAGTCAACCCCATTGTACGATTTGTCAGATCATAAGGATGTCGATGGACATCTTGAATTTTTTTATCGTGGTTGTCACAATATATTTACTCCTTCATTTGATCATGATGTTGATTTACTTTATGTTGATCTTTCTAAGCCACTAGTCTTTGACAATCTACATGATCAGGAAATGGAAATTCCTCAAGCTGTCGATGAACTTTAGCTCGAGCTGATGGTTATGTCAGGTCCTTGATGTCTTTGTATGTTTTAACCTGATACATAAATTACCTGCATACGAATTCTAAAACATAGAAAATAAACAATAGTGAGAGCATAACACATAAAACAACACAGAGATTTTCCCCTAGATCCCAAAACTGGGACTACCATATTGATTTTTCATTATGTTCCTTTCAATGTTACAATGCATATATATACGTGCTAAAGCACCCAATAGCATGGACCAAAAACCATCGCACCCAAAAGCATGTGCGAAAACCATGCGCAAAACCATAGGTAGGTCCGCCCACCTAATATAGGGGACCTAGTCGTGGAAATAATATACCACAACCCAACATTCTCCCACTTGTTGTTTCCTTTCCACAGGGGGCCACAAGAGAGATTAGTCAGTTATATATCCCTGCAATGCCCATTTTTTTTCTACACCAAGAGAACATATCAGAGCTCACTGATTTCATCAATGCATCTGCATTATTCTTCAAAGTGTCCACCTTTAGCAGCAACACCATTTTTTCTTCTATCATATCCCTCACAAAGTGATACTGAACATCAATGTGCTTTGTCTTTGAATAGTAAGCACAGTTCTTTGCAAGGAAAACTTCACTTTGGCTATCAGAGTCGATTCTTATAGCTCCTTATGCAAGTCCCGTACTTGAAAACAATCTCTGCAACCAAACTACTTTCTTTCTTCCATGAGTGGGTACCATGTATTCTACCTCTGTAGTTGATAATGCCACTACATATTGTTTCTTACTCATCCAATTGACCACACTTCCAAATAGGTTAAACACATACCCACTTGCAGATCTTATTAGATACAGATCTCTAACCTAGTTTGAATCAACAAAGCCATGAATCTCCAACACTCTATCTAATATTGGTCTTCCTTAGTAGCACAAACCATAATCACTAGTGCCATGCAAATAATTGAAAACTTGCTTCATTGTTGTCGAGTGCTCCTTCACTAGTTTTGACATAAACCCGTTAAATAATCCCATCACATTGCAATGTCTGGTCTAGTACATAACATCGCATACATCACTGTGCACAATTTCTAATATATGTTTCATCATCTTACCACCAAGGGAAAATTCACTAGATTTTGCTTCCCATATAGAAAATTTTCATAGAAATCAAAATCCAGAGAGCTATTAGTCATACCTTCTACCATAACTTTACCATTAAGTATTCAAAGGCCCTTCTCTCCAATATGTCCAAGCCTTTGATGCCATAACATTGTTTTTTTTTTTAGAGACCACTAGATTTTCTGCTCCAATTTCAGGAACGACATAATTGTTGCACCCATCAACAATATGATAGCTTGTAGTTTGTACAAAGTTCCAATCCGAACTCCCAGATCAATACGTGTGCTCCCTGAACCATCTTGTAAGTATCCTCATAGAACATTGTTTTTACACCTGCATCATCTAACTTTCTTACAAAAATCAGATTTCTGGCCAATGTAGGAATATGCAGAACACAAGGAAGTGTTCTAATCCTTCCACCTTGCAACTTCAACATGACTTTTCAGTGACCACCAATGCTAGTCTTCCTATCATCCCCCAAGAAGACATCACCACCATCATATTTCTCATACTAACAGAACCACTCTCTATGGGGAGTGAAGTGAAAGGATGCACCTAAGTCAATCAACCATGCCTCATGATCTACATGTGTACTTGAAGAAGCCAAGTACACATCCCCACCTTCATTTGAGGTGGTTTTCACCTCTGTAGAAGGAGCATCATCAGATCCCTCTCCTTTTTCAGGAGCTTTAGATTTATATCCCCTTTTGTAGTGCTCTTCCTTTCTGCATTTCTAGCACACCTTTACACATTTTCCTGTAGATTTAGATCTCGCTCTAGAATTATATCTCCCACTCGATGACTTATTTCTTTTTCTGTTCTAGGACCGTCCTTATACAGACAAGGCATTACCATTCTGGTTCTCTATATTTTTCTATCTCATCTCCTCCATTAGTAAGGATGAGACTATTTCATCAAATTCCAAGGCATTTGCATTGCCACCTATTGCAATAACCAAACTATCCCACGAATCTGGTAGAGAACACAAAAAACTAATGCACTTATTTTCATCTGAAATTTTAACATCAAGAAATAATAACTGAGTTACCATAGTATTAAATGCATTTAGATGCTCTCTCACCTAGTCTCTATCTTTCATACTTAGGTTATACAACTTTTTCCATAGGAACAATCTTTTCACCAAAGACTTAGATTGGTACAAAGTCCCTAACTTGTACCACAAAGCCTTCACCATAGCTTCCCCTGATACATTCAAAAATAATTAATCTGAGACACACAATCGTTTGTGCTCTTTGCCTTCCGATACAACATCTTGCATTCTTTATCAGAAACTCTCATTGGTTTAGTACCCAGATCTACCATGATCCACTTATATTTGTCCAACAACAGATCCTTCATCTTGACTTTCCACAACTAAAAATGCTAACCATTAAATTTGTCAATCTCTATCTTTCCACTGCTCGCCATCTTCTTTCACCACCAGAATCGATCTCTAATATCTCCCCCTAAATAGGGTCTACCATAGGCCCAATCAAAACCCCTCAACAAGAAAGGCATCCCATTGAAGGAAAAACAACTCGAATACCATATGTAGGTTTTATCATTGTACAAAAATTACTTGCATACGAATTCTAAAACACAAAAAATAAATAATAACGAGGGAATAACACATAAAACAAATATACATAGAGATTTTCCCCTGGATCCAAAAACTGTCACTACCAGATTGATTTTTCATTATGTTCCTTTCAATGTTACAATACATATATATACATTCTTAAGCATCCAATGCCACAGACCGAAAACCATCGTACCCAAAACCATGTGCAAAAACCATGCACAAAACCATAGGTAGGTCCACCCACCTAATATAGGGAGATAGTCATGGAAAGAGTATAACACAACTCAATAGTCTTGAGGTCAATTCCGCTTCTCATCATAAATATGTTGAAACTTCTTAAGCTCTTCATCAGTCTTTAGTTTGCATTGAAGATCTGTCCGATCTACATATTTTACATCATCCACCACAATCACATGATCCCATTGGTCATGCATTGCAGGAATCATACATAATGTCCACTCTTGCTAACTAAAATTTGTCTTATTTTTTCATGTTTGCTCATTTCTCACATTCAAAAGTGTGTACATGCACATCTTCTATGCACAATGTGTTAAAACGCCGTGGTACGTCCGCAAAGTGTTTGTCTTGTGCTTTTACTCTTTTATTTTATGTGGATGCATTCAAACTTCGAGTGTGTTGGTTTTCACTATCTTATATTTCTTGTGTGCTGGTTTAATTGTATATATTTCTTGTCAACCATGCCTTCACCAACATGGGTCAACCAATGCACCAGTGGCTACATTGGAAATAACACTTCATGTGAGTAGGCCCATGCAATATTTAGTTTAGGAGTAGGAGTAGTGTTTTATTTCTTTTTTCTTTACTTTCATGTTTTTATTTCTTACATGTTTTTATTTCATTTAGTTTTGTCCTTTGATTGTTTGTTTCCTTGCTTTTTATGGACCTATAGGATTAGCTTCACATGAAACCTTGTTTGGCTCTTGAGACAAGAAGGGTGAAGTACCCGATGAATTATACCTATATCAACAATTGCCTATCTGTTGTCCTCTCTCTTTATGAAGAGCTTGTTGTCTTGTTTCGAGGATACCCTGATGAAAAATATGTTATGTTCACAGTGAGTCTTGGTTAAAACACAATACTTGCACTTTTAACTAGTACCATCTACTCTAATCGATTTTTCTATATTCGATTAGGCCTTATCACCTCACTCATGTAGATTAAGGTGAGGGGGAAAACCTTAACAAGTATGTCAGAGATATATATAACATACTTCTCTGAAGGGAAAACCTCTTTTGCTCTCAATATATGGGGATCCATCTTCCACTTGAGTCATCAAATAAATAAGTGCCTATGCATAGTTATCTTAAAATGAAAAATGAAAATAAAATAAAGGTGAAAGAAGATAAAGGTTTCCTGCGTAGAGAGGTGAATCAAGTAACTTCGTCCAACTACTATCTAGGCTTGCTAGTAACAAGGAAATGCCTGTATTCCTGAAGTGACTATGTTGGGGTATGGTCCAGGCTGCTTGCAACGAAGCAACACTAGAGATGAAACTTAAAATTTGACAATTATATTACTTGTGCATAAATATACCGCTCTTCCCCAATGAAAGCAAATGAGTTGACTTTGCTTGGTATGTTTGTTGACCAATCATGAGAATGGTAGGGACGATATCTTTAACATAAGCTAGTGATGAAGCCATGACGATCAAATAATAGAACAATAGTTCTAGACGAGATAAACCCACTTTGAATGAAATAAGGTCCATAGAGAGAGTTGGAGTTCTACTTGTGTGTTGCCAATCTTGTAGCAGCTAAAACACCCTCCAAAAATTTTCCTTCACTTTGTTTTGAAGCCCCCCTCCTCAAAATCTTAGCATCTTGTCTTGCACTACTTAGGTAGGTCTATTTATTTCAAAGGTGTTTGCACTATCTGTGTCGATACATAACAACCAAGGATAGAAATGAAGAACATAAAGGAATGTGGTTGAACTAATTGTAGAAATTGAACACTCATGCAAAAATCAAAATCATTCTATAAGAATGAAATCACACATCATGTTTTACGAAGAAAAGGACGTGCTACACACCATATTAATGACGTAATAACAACTCAAATATTACAAATTAAATCAATCATGTGTAACAACATATCAGAGATCTGAAAAGCAGACATAACTATTTTCTAAGAATCATACATCGACAACAATATCTTCACACTTGCAAGAAATAAATAATTAATATAATGCTACACTACTACTACAGTCCCCGCTAAATAGGAGCGACTTTCCTCCCTAGCACAACATAGGAATGAATTACGAGCTAGTTAAGGATTCAATGCAGAGTCTATTAAAGCATCACCAACAATGTCCTTGTATTAAAATGTCTATGAATTACAAGATCAAAATAATAATACTCTCTCGTGTTGCCTCCCTATTTCCGATGGAACTCAATCCTTTTATAAAGTTTACATGCCCAAAATAGGGATCAGAGTCATGAGAATCTCGTGATTATCATGCTGATCAATTAAGAGAAAATAGAAATTGTTACAACTAGTTTCTAAATACAATGCCTATTCAAGTTACATCATTTTCTAAAATCATAACCACCTGGATGCCTTAAACGCACATACGTAATTTGTGCTTCTTGATAGTTGTCTCGTGGAATAATACCCATGGTCTTGATTGTTACGGTGTAAAAACAACTTGAAGTGTAATGACAATTATCTGTAACAACACTTGAGGTGTAACAACATATTGCGGTGTAACAACAACGATCTGTAACAACAAACACTGTAAATATTTGTGAATTAGCAGCACAACTATCCACCCTTTGGCCTTAAAATTATGGGCAACACCTGAAATAAAAAGAGAAAAATAAATTCTCCCACATTTACTCTCATTAGCCATCAAAAAGATATCACTTCATTCATATTTTAAAAAAATGGGAAAATAATATGTCACAACAAAAGTTGCTTCTTATAACCGAGAAAATGATAATTGGGATGTGAAGTTCACAGTTTCGAAAGTGAAAAGGTAAAAAATGGGGGAAAGAGGTATCTATAGTATGCAAAAAAAATTCACCCAACACTGCCCCCCCTACCCCCCACACACCCCCAAATGAATTAATTGCACATCCTCGTTCCAAATTATGAGATATCGTTGCTATACTACAAATGTAGATCTGTCAAGTTGTAAGCGCTACAATTATCCTCATCAATAGAACGATAGCTCTGAGTTTCCATTAATTGATGCGACCAAGATTCCTCCTCATAGTCACACAACTGATAAAGGGGCGGGTACTCTTGCACTGGCAACCAAACCAAAGGATATTTAAAATTTAGCCCTATCCAGAAGGCTCCCAATGATTCCAAAATCTAGGCATATTCTGCAAATTGTGCATCAACAACCACAAAAATTTGAAACCCAAAGGTTCACCCTCTTGTAGACCTGTGCTACTGGCCTCTATTCTTTTAAGCCACCCTGTTAGTGCTCAACTATTTAGCTGCACAAGAAGGTTGAGGCAAAGCCCCACGATTCTCCTTGTGTAAATAGTTGAATGCTCTTTGAACTCCAGAGTACTCAGAAATATCTTAAAGTCACGCCTCGACCTTGTAGCCATACCTAGTTCCTCCCTTATCCATAAAGTTTCCTTCTCTTCATTAGTGTTTTCCAACTTCATGGACGAATGCCATTGTATCAGATTTCTCATTAAAGAAATAAAAGCATGCAACTTTAAGTCACCTATATAGGAGAAAATGCTCACAACCATATGTAGACTAGCATGCTCACACATTATATTATGAAGAAACAACTCACGTAGTAAGCTTTAGTTGTCAAAGTCGCAAGCACGGAAATCTTCCACAAACGTTTGGGTAGAATGTTATGCTTCTTAACCTGCAAAGTAATACCGAACAGAGAATATGCGAAGAAAAGATACCCAGAACACAGAATATGCGAAGAAAATATACCCAGAACACAGAATAGCAATGATTTTATTACTCAGAGAGAAATGTTCACAGGCCTCTTTGAGGGGGAAACCTCCAATAGAGTAGAGCTCGATTACAAAACAAGACACGATACTCCTCGCAGGGAGTCTCTATCCTTTATATATGACTCATACATGCAATACCACGCCCATTTACCATCTATCTAATACTACCGCCCATTTGCAACTAACTGTGGTCCCGTCAATAATTGCGGGTTAACCACTTACAAATATTAATATGGGCTTTATTGACTCTTGACTATGACGTGATCCCATGACATAAATAAGGGGGTTAGGGTGGGACCCTAACATGCCCTCCCCTTTAAGACTAGCCTTGTCCTCAAGGCTGAAGCTGCGGAAACTGCTGAAGAATAGTGGTTGGTTCCCAAGTTGCATCTTC